>MUZH01003924.1:0-29389 GCA_003012965.1 Juglanconis oblonga | reverse complement strand
CGTCTTCCCTTATGTCTTTTTCACGGCGTCGCATGACAAACGCTGGACCAGCAAGGTCTCGACATGCTCAGTTGGGCCCTTCAACGCCACCAGACTCAGTAAGACCATCTGCAATTCCCTTCTGGAAGCCTTATCGGACGACTCTCGCTTTGCGATTCGCCGGTCTGCGCTGGATGGCCGCTTCGCCATGAATTGGAACGTACCAGGACACTGGCTCGTGGAATCCACGCGCGACCGCCGTAGTTGGGTGAAGATCTTCGAGTTTGGACCCTTTCTTCTGGCCACGTTCGTCCCAGAAAGAGAGTCTGCTGTTTAGTGAGAGTCCATGTCTGCTCAGATTAGAGCGCCCCGTATACGTCATTATGAGACTACGGTGCACGCCCCGTGCTTGCAGGGTGTATATAGCGAGATCTTCCGCATCCTGAAGCCTGGCGGTATGTTTGGGATCTACGAGTGGCTGTTGACAGACAAGCACGACGATGATCTACCTCGAGCACCGCCGCGTCCGTCTCGAGATCGAGGAGGGCGACGGCATCGCGCGGATGCTCCGAAGCCCGGACGGACTCGCGGCGATCAAGGCAGCGGGCGGGCTTCCAGCTGGGACTGCACCACGGCCCTGGCTGCAGACGACGACGACGGGCCGGCGCCTTGGTATTGGCCCCTCGATAGCGACTTGAGGTATGCCCAGTCGTTCCGGGATGCTCTGACGGTCCAACGGATGAACAAGTGGGGAAGAGCCGTGGCGCATGATTTCTTTAGTCTCCTTGAGGCAGCTCGTATCATCCCCGGTGGGTACGAGGAAGACGGCTGACAATCTGGGAAAGGCTGCGGTGGCCCTTGTCGAGGGCGGCAGGAAGAAATTGTTTACACCTATGTATCTCATGGTGGGACGGAAGCTTGAGGTGTCATCTGCATGATAACTAGCACTAGACATATAGATCTATAATGGCACGACTAAAGATGCGAAACAATAAACAACTGAAACTCGTTTGTAATGCTACTATCTTAGACTTGCTGCAACTCGTTAGTTCATATGTAAGTAAGGCTGTAAGAAGATACCTTTTTAACATCATTTTATAGCCACCTCCGCAAAGATGAGATAAGCCTTAGTCCATAGAGTTACATTAGATCACTGCACGATACCAGACCATACAATTTAGGTATTCAGATGCCTATAAGACTATTCAATAATTGGAATATGCAGTCCTCCTGGGTTCCATCGACAAAGTACCCAGGTAATTATAGGAATGCAGGTAACCTACCCATTAAATCTAGGTCCATAGTTCCACCAGGTGCCAACAGCAAGTTGGAATGGCAAGCCATAACGGCGAAACTCCATGGCTTATGTGCCATGGGGTGCCCACCAGCTGCGTGCTGAGGGTCGACCATGGATCAATCACTCTCCAATACTTGATTCTGCTATGCAAGTGGCATAAGACTGTTCCAAATGCCGCCTCCAGGCATCATAGTAACAGCTCCTAGAACATTTCCAACAGCCAGCCTCATAGTGATATCCAAGATTCATGTTTTGCCGCCCGCCGGATCGATGATTCTTGCGAGGTGTTAGACCCCCAACCCATGAGGGTCCAGAGTTAGGGACATGACAGAGTGAGATCGTTCTGAGGCAGGGCAGCCGTATTCTTTGCAGTAACATATCCCCACTTGCATCTCCATCTGGCTGGGACAGGTGGACCTAGCTGTGATTCAATGATGCCCTGTTTTGATGGAGAAGAGTTAACGATGGCTTGTGCCCTATCAGTCAAATCAGTTTTGAACGAACGATGTTGTGGATGGGATGGCAGAAGACACATATTTCAGTGTTAGCACAACTGCTCTCCTGTTATCTTCATCTCTCTTTATTGTGGTTGAGTTGGTGGCGAATGAGAGGGGCATGTTGAAGTAGTCTAGAACAGTTCTCGTTCCAATACTGAGATGAGAACCTTCCAATCTTCCCAGGTCATCCAACCGAGTGGTGGTGCACGCCCCGGAGTGAGTCTGCTTGGTGATATCTCTTCTGGATCTGGTTCTGGGCATCATGCGTATTTCGTGGTTGACTTGAGCGTATACAGCTTGGGGAAGCATGTAGCTTCGGCTTGATCCAATGTGACTTGGGCAATCATCAAGAGGATTGCTAACGATGAACTATTGCAAGCCTTCCTTCCCACCTTGAATTGTTCGGAGTACAGTATAGTATTCATTGTGGCTCCTACGACCGACAGCTTTCCTTCAGGGCATATTGAAAGGATTCACAAAGGAATTATTTATCAAGCTTTCCCTACGCTGTGGACAACCAAGAATGATGATTTATTTACGGTAGGTTGACCACTTTCTCTCTTCATGCTAGAAATCATCATCCTCGGACCGACCTGACCATTACAAAGAGAGAGACAGAATGAAAGAAGGAGCATCTATGCGAATATGGAAATGCCATCTCGGCAATTTTCAGGTTTCTTTGTGGAGCTGATGACATTTCCCTGATAAGCCCGGCGACGCTATCTTGCGGTCGCCAGACATCGGCCCCCCAAGTACAGCGTTCTTCGCAACAGATGGCTCTTGTGCTGGCTAGTTGACCAAGCTAGTGTATTCATCAGTGTTCAGCTTCATGTTGTCTTGTGTTGAGAGCCCTGGCATTAATACCATTCACCGATTACGCTCGGGGGTATATGAAGCGACATTTTCATGGAATCCCAGAATTGTCCAGCCCGGCTGACGAATTTAGGTCTTGGGTGGGAGATGCTACAACTGCCCCAAGGAGCGGTTCGATGAAACACAAACGACTTAGGTACGAGGCTATCTAGCTGCGTACTTATCAACACTGCCCATACACACATTTTTCAGCCAAGCTCAGCTGCCCGTGATGCCCCCGGTGGCCGAAATATACTGCCCAGTGATCCACCGACTCTTCTCCTGCACTAGTAACAACACGGTGTCGGCAATATCCTCGATCGTCCCCATGCGGTCTGCCGCCCTCTGCATGTCGAGCATGCCCTGCACCGACTTATATCCGTCGGGATTGTCACGCGCAAACTTCCTGAACTCGTCGGTGTCGACGGGACCAGGGGAGACTGTGTTGACGGTGATGCCATGGGTTCGGCCGAACTGTTCATACCCAAGCCCCGTCAGTTCAGTCCTTCCGTTCTCACCATGCCCTGGACCTCAGATACGTTGCGACATGTACCTTCTTGGCAGGCAAAGGCAGGAAAGGAGCGTGTGACGTACCTCCGTAGCCCACGTAACGCTCAACGAGTCCAACGCAGCCTTGGCCGCAGTGTAGAAGGCCAGGCTCTTGAGATAGAGCTTCGTGGTGATGCTGCTGATGTTGATGATGCGGCCGCCCTTGGGCATGTGGGGAACCACCGCTCTGACGACGTGGATGGCTCCGAATACGTTGACGGAGAACTGCTTATGAATCTGCTCCGGTGTCGATTCCAGCGTCGAGCCTGGAGAATTGTATCCTGCGTTGTTCACTTCAAGACAAGGAAATGTCAGCCTCCAATCAAATCAAAGCTAAGAAGAGGGGAGGGGGAGGGTGTGTGTGTGTGTGTGTGTGTGTCCGCTTGGGGAACAATCAAACGCACCGAGGATATCAATATGGTCCAGTCCCAGAGCAGCGAGCGCGGCCTTGACGAGCTCATGGGCCCCCTCCTGGGACTCAATGTCCGCCCTCACCACCACCGCCGATACTCCATACTCGGACCTCAGGCGCCTCGCGAGGGCCTCGGCTCTAGGCCCGGTCGACTCGCTGTTGTAGTTGATGATAACAGACGCTCCGTTGCGGGCGAGAGCAGTGACGATGCCCGCACCGATACCGTCTTCACGGCCAGACCCCGTAACCAGGGCCACTTTGCCAGCCAGGGAGAGTGTATCAGGCATGGTGTTGATTCTTGTGATGTGCAGATGAAAACCAGAGCAGTGAAAATGTAGATGGAACGACTCGTGCCAGCCCCCCCAAAAATGCAACACTCTTGCCGGCGGTCGACTAGGGTAATATTCAGCTAACAGCTACATGGCCAAATTTGTATGACAATCAGATATGTTACGTCCAGCGGGATCCCAGTGGGTACTCTTGACTCGCGTCTTATAATGCGTTTATTTCCATGCAGTTGTTGCAGTAAATGAGTGATCCCGCAGCAACATACTATAATCATAGAATGCTAGCGAAGTTTGTGATAACTACCGTTATTAGAGAAGGAATTGGGTTCAGCAAGGGGCGGATATCGGGTTATTATGAAATTAGACCTATGGATGCAAGTGGTTAGTTGCAATAATTGGGAGATCTTAACTACCGAATTATAATAATCCCTTACTAAATTTAGCCCTACAGCTATTAGGCGCCACTAAAGGTCTCTTATCGATAAAGACTATCTGATCGGCGAACCGACCTTGGCTACTTTATCTAGCTGAATTCTTCTTACTAAAATGTGCTTAGTACCTTCTTAGTCTATAGCAGTTATAGAGGTTATGCTTTTAAGTTATTACTTTAAAATAGTAATAGTTTTATATAGAATAACTATACTAAAGGTAATATAAAGATGCTAAATTCTATTAGTTAAAGCGGAATTCTAGCTGTAGACGGCTAATTTCACATATTAAGAGAAGATGCATTTTGAAGCAAAAGCTTTTATGATAAACTGCTACTTACAAAACTTACTATTTTGCTAAAGAGTTGTTGTAGCTACACTTTCTGCTGCTAAATGCCCAGGCTCTTTCTTAGTATGACAAGGTGGAAAGTGGTGTCCTTGCCTGGCAGAGGTTTGTAATCAATGCTAGTTCTATGTAAGAGCGTATTACGTAGTGAAAACAATACCGCATCCACCTTAGTGTGACAAGGCGGCGCCGGTGGTATAAGCATTTGAAGTGACAAGTAGCTTGTGAGAGTGGCAACATGCCAGGTTGTGCCAGACGTCCCAGTCATTCCAAGTGCACTACATACTGACATAAGGGCTCACTGTGCTGGACATACATGCTGTGATTGATATCTCGGGAATTGCCATCCCCAAGGCATCCCCGATCTTCCGAAGAACTTCTTCCCCACCAAAAGAAAAGTCATGCATAAAGTCTAGTCCGAGTCTCTGAAAATGGTCTCAAGCCTACAAGCTCAAACTAGCCCCGACCTGTCCCTGCTGTGATGGAGACCATTGAATTGAAAGTCCGTACCTGCTGAACAACTTGGCCCAGTCCAGCCAGAGCATGTTGGTGAAAACGCTCGCTCACGCGCTATGTGCAAAGAAGAATTGGAACTTTGTAAGAGGAGTTCCCGTCAGGTGCCCGCTCATTGGCCCTGTGAAGGTTTTCAGAAACAATGTTCTGTCTAGGCGGTGATGTCCAGAATGGCCGACGCTTCCATGACGCCGACCACCTCACCACCGTCAACGACCGCGACGACCGAATCTGGGGTGCACATATCTTCGTCGTCCTTCATATCTTGTGGCGTCAACATGTTGCTTCGGAGCCACTCGCCCGCGACTTTCAGCTGCGTGGTGGCACCGAGGGTGATGAAACCCGCGCGGTCGACGGTCAGCCACGGCATCGAGGTCAATTCGCCTGCAAGCTGTGCAGAGTTCATCCGACAAATTCTGCTAGGCGATACAATGGCATCGGCGCCGACGCGCAGCCAGCCCGTCTTGCACGTGTACGCCGCGCGGAGGACGTCACCGCCCACGAGAGGCTGTGCGCCGTGATGGATGATGGAGATGTCGTTGAAGGGGATCATGATGTCCTTCACTGTCTGCGGCCCCTTGTAGGTCTGACCAATGGCACCGCCAGGATGGTTGCGGCCAAATACGCCGGCCACGCCGCCGGAGTGGGGGTTCAGCTCCTGCGCGCAGGTGAGGGCGAGTGCATCACCCACTGCCAGCGCCATGGTGGTGCTCGTTGTCGGCGCGGAAACGCCGAAGCTGACTGTCTCGGATTCGTGGATGGGTGCCGGAAGGAGGATCGTCTTGCCCTTTGCCGCGCCCTCTCGCTGCTTCACGATCTCGGCCTCCATAGTCCGTCCGGTGAGGACAATGAGAGGCAGCCTCAGATCCAGGTGAGGCATCAGAAGGGACAGCTCGGGCGTCTTTCCGGAGAAGGTAATAAGCATGAGTGTATCCTCAGGTCCGACATGGCCCAGGTCGCCATGGAGGGCCTCGGTAGGATGCATGAAGCTGGCATATATGGACAGTGAGTTGAAGGTAGCGACAAGTTTGCGGGCGATGTGGCCGCTCTTGCCGACGCCGATGATCACGAGCTTTCCATGTGGCCTAGAGGTGATGGTTTCGACAGCAGCATTGAAGGCGGACCGGGCTGCCGGATCAGTCGCATAAAATTCAGTGAGTGAGGTGAGAGAAGTAGCCTCTGTGTTGAGAACGTGGACTGCGCTTGAGAGACGGTCATCGAATAGCTGTGACGCGGATGACGAGACGGAACTGGGCACTGTGTCCTGGTCGTCATAGACAGATGTTCTAGGTGTTGTAGGTGCCCCTGGGAGTGATGGGGACTGGGGAAGCACATCGTGATCCAGGCTGAGCGCTTCGATCGGTGCGCATAGCTCAGGGCTTGCTGTCACCGGAGATGGGGGTGATGGCGGTGGAATGGTAGGCGTGTGATGGGGTTGCCCCAGGATATACACGGCGCTGTTGTGCACTGGGCCTGCCATGTTGACTGGCGGCGAGATGTCAACAATCTCTCCCTGGTGGAATGAAGTTGGCCCAAGCAACTCGATGGGCTCCAGATCAGAGGCTAGGTACGTCTGGTCTCTGGGGTAATGTTCTTGGTGTTCTGCCTTTTTTCTTCTTTCTTTCGGTTGTCGCTTTGTCCTCTCCGTGGATGCTCGTCCGGCCCTGCGATACCCAGATCGGGATTGAATAGAAAACGGTGGTAGTCGACAATGAATTGAAGCCAGTGACTTGTGTGTGTTCAAAGGCATCCGGAGTGCGCGACCGTTGATACCATATATTTTATCTCGAAGTCCCCATGGTGATGAACTTTTGTTTAGAATAGGAACTAGGTATAGCCCAGATCTGATATCGGAGGGTATTGTGGAGCTGTGCCGCGTCAGGTCGCAGCTAGATAGCGGGCCAGGGCTTGATGATTCATGGATGCGGCCAGGATAGGAATGTCAGGGAGCGGCAAGGGGGGGCGTGTCTGGGGGGAGTGTTGATGGAGAGTACGGAGTGCTCTGGGGAGATTGGGAGGCCAGATCGATGAGCGCCTGCTACTATGGTATCCTCCTGTGCTCCTGTCTCGCGCTTGTCTTGAGTCAAGTTTGAGGATCCCAGGAAAGGCAGATGTCCTGGGTGGAGCGTAGGGAAAATGGGGCCGGCAATGCAGGAAAACCTAGAATAGGAGAGCTGGAGCCGGAACGGCGAGACTGCGGAGGCCGACCGGGCCTGTGAAGATGCTGATGCTGATGCTGATGCTGATGCTGGCCGGGGGCTGATGATGATGGAGGACAACCGCAGAGCCACGGCTTCTCAGCAAGATGAATCCCTGAATCCCTGAATCCCTGGCGGATGCGCCTTGGATGTTGCTGACGCGGAAGCTACTGCGGTTCCTTGGACATACGGCTACACATACTATGTAGTAGTGTGGATGGATCGGGATGGTGGACGTTATACGCTGGCTTGTGCTGGCCGTTGACGCTTCGAGACAAGGCAGCTCTTGCGTGATGCTGATCTTCAGCACTGTCGACAAGCCCTGACAAGCCTCAAGAGACAGCATCCATGCTTAGGCCCACCGGGATGCTCGGCTTGTCAGCATGGATGACAGGATCCAGGCCAATCAGTGGCATCGTCGGCTGGGACTTCCCGACTTCCAAGGCTCCCCTGGAGTTAGTCGAGATAGGGCTTTGACGGAGATGAAGGGAACGGAAAGAAGCAAGAAGTGTGCTTGGGGGGGGGGATGCCAAGAAAAACCCTCACGGCACTGCAGACAGTGTATGAATCATCATTACCTACCAACCTACCAACCTACCTGCGCAGTTATGTGCCTGCTGTGGTAGGTGGGTACCTAGGTACCAGAGCATACCTGCCGTACAGGTACGCCCGACGAGCCTCATCTGCTCGCACAAATACCTAGGTATCCAAGATGGCTACTTGGAAGCAATCGTCGCCTTGGATAGAAGGCGCCGAGCACACATTTCTGTAAGAGTTGTCTTGGTTGTCCGCAAGGCTTATGCGAAGTACGCACTACACAAAATGACCCTGAAAAATTAGACTTCGTGTCCGTTGAGAACCTTGGACCCCGGATCCTTTGACAGTCGGCGTTTACTGCAGCAAAATTCAACCACGCCCGGTCGGTTTCCGCTATCTCCGTAGGCAGTTCCCTGATGCAAGAGAAATCCTCATGCTCAACCGTCCGGTTGTCGTGATACAGGGATTCGATTTGCGTGACGGCCCATGTGGCCCCCGGGTCCCGATGCTAACAGATCCATCCCTTGGTCTGCAGCAAAAGTGATAGCAGGCTACAATCTACTTACACATAAGGTTAACCCGACCTAAGGTTGATTCGACTCAAGGTTGACCCGACCCAAGGTTGATCCGACCCAAGGTTGATCCGACCCAAGGTTGATCCGACCTAAGGTTAATCCGACCCCTGAGGTGCCACTCGTCAGCCTCAGAGCGTAAGCACAGGGTCCCCCGTGATCAAGGACCCGAATGTCCACTCCTTCACCGCACGTGCTTGCAGACACCTGCAAGACACTTCTGCCTTGGTGGTTAAGCCACATCCGGCATACATACGTTTCACAGACCCTCTGGTTGGGAACCTTGACAACTGCGCTGAGAGCCTGGCCTGTCCAAAATCACTCAAGTCGACTTTTGACGCCTAGAGAAAGCACGGCTTGGGTGGAACAGCCACATGAGGACCCGTCGTATTCATCGCTCTTGTCCCCGGAAATTTCAATTCCACACGCAACGCTAACTAGGCGAACCGGCTTCTTGGGAAAGCCAACGGGGGGCTACTAAAAGTGTGGTACTGGCGGCTGGCTTCGGGATGTGGCTGGCGGCTGGCGACCGACTGTCGAAACTGTCAGGCCCTCGCGAGGTCCGCTCCGACAAACCTGGCGGAGTCTCCCGTCGCCCTGCACGTGCGATGTTTCGAACTGGCGGGCCCCGTCGGAGCTCGAGACCATCCCTGGCCCTGGCGACGGGCCCTGAAGGGCGCCGCGCTCGTTTCAATCTTGCTCGAATTGGAACACCATGATGATCTCTGCAGCGTAGATCGCTAAGCGTGGGGGGGTCAGGCCAAGCAAACATCGCCGAGGCGTGGCTAGCTGGCTAGCTGCTATGCAGCTACGACGATGCCTAGAAATACCATGACATGTTCACATTGTGAGCAAGTTGGCATGACCGCTTGTGCATTGAAATGTCGCCCAGCCAGTGAGTTAGTGGTTTGGCATCTATGTAAAGAGAGCGAGCGACCTCTTCGCACGATTCCCTTCCACTCTCTATCATACTCGGCTCGGCAACCCATCGTGGCTTGGCCTGTTTGCAGTACGTTGCCCAGAAAAGAAAAGCCAGCCTGGCTACAGAACAAGACACCCACACTCGCGCACCGGGGAGGCATGGTGTCGCGACCCCGGCGCTGTGCTGCTGCATGGCATAGTCCCGCCAATCCAAAACGACCGCTGCGGAAAATAGACTGCAAACGTCAACGCCTCAGTTACGCAATCTGCACGGGGGCTTTCAGCAGCCGAGGCAGTTCAAGGACGTCCATGGAGGAAGAGAAGAAATCTGTCAACCTGCGACGAGGGTTTGTTCCAGCCTGAGCAGTTTCACGCGCGCAGTTGAAGCAAGAGTCCCAGGCTGATTGATGGTGCGGTTGTCCATCGAGGAAGTGAACCTGGTCGATCTATCTTCGACGAGGTGGTGGATGTCTGGAGACGAATCTCGATCATCACGACTACTCTCACAGGCTCGAGGAGTTTCAACAACTCAAAGTCTCTGTGACGAGTGCTCAGGAGGGAATCCTATCCACGCAGAAGGGCTCGGCTCTTTGACCCGCTGGGCCTCGTAGCGTTCAACGGACTGTCAACCAGGACCTACCGAAGCATGCCAGGGGAAGCAAACACCAAGGTGGTGACGTTCAACTTCTTAACATGAGATAATGAGACAATCTATTCGCAGATGGATTGGTAGAAGAAGGCCGAAGCGACGGTATCGACGACGGCGCGTGGATTTTGAGGCTGCGGTCATCACCCGCAGCAGTTCTCATCTTTTATCAACTGTTGGACTACAAACAGGCATCGGGGCTGCAGGGCATCTCGTCCCCAAATCAGGCTCGGGACACGACCGCGTCATGGCGAAGGACACGATAAGAGGCTCCGGATAGTTCTCGAACCCGTGTTTCAATCTCGGCAGTGGAGAAAGATTCTGAGACGAAAGAACATCGGCAGAAAGACTATGTGGGAGTGATGTTTTGATGATCCGAGGATCCTAGGGAATAACAGTTGACGAGATCAGAAATTCCAAAAAAGGAGACGCAAATGCCGACAGGATTGAACAGGGGCACCAAAAGGAGGTCAAATGGCTGTATTGCCGATAGCAGGCGCAACCTCGCCAGCCAAGCTCTCATTCAAGACTGTTAGGGTGACAAAGTGATGTTTCGACATTCCACGTTCTGGTTGGGTATCCTATCAAATACGAAGGTGACGAAACAGACCGCTGCTGTTCGGACATATTTTTTCAACGGCATTGAACCTTTCAACACCCCCTCCCCAGGCTGACTTATCTTGATGGTCTCTCAAATGAAGCCTTGCACAAATTGGATCACCGACAGAGTGAAGATCGCAGGCGTTTCCTGCAGGCATGCCATACCAGACGCGAAGGTGATCCAGCTGTGATGTCGAATTTCAAGGCATGCGATAGGAAAAGTTCTCAGATGCATTGAGAAGTCGAGCTTGGAGGTGGCATCCTCTGTGTCTGTATGTGTCTGTACAGGCTCTGCATAGTGTCCTTCCAAAGCAGACCATGCTGCTGACGCGGCTCGAGGAGCTCATTTCACGTTGACGAGGTGTCACTGTATGATCTCTTCAAAGACTTTCGACCTATTCGTCGGTTTGAGTCCTAGTCCGAACCCGTCAACTCTCCCAATAGACGAATCTGACATTCAAGCATCCTCATCATCGCTGTCGCTGCTCTCGCTGTCTCCATCGCTGCCCGCGTCGTCGTTACTCGCAACGGCGGCGCCGGCTGCGGAGCCGCCCTCGGACTCATCGTCAGATTCCGATTCCGATGATGACGAGCTGCTTGAGGATGAAGCATCAGCATCTGGAAGGCCATTCACAGTTTCCATCTCCTCGTCCGAGTCGGAGTCGGAGTCAGATGATGATGAGCTGCTACTCTCCCCATCACCTGCGGCGGCTGGGCCTTCAGAATCGGAATCAGAGTCGGAGGAATCAGAGTCAGATTCCGAGCTGCTGCTGTCGGAATCGGCAGTTCTCAGCTTTCTCCGTCTCTTCGTCTTCTGCTTCAGACCTTCCTTGCCATTGATCGCGTCGGCGTCGCCATTGGCTACAGGGACCTTAACTCTGGAGGGTAAGGCATTCGTCGTGACCGTGGTCGACATGTCTGTACTCTCCCCGCTATCCGAGGATTCCAGCTCGTCGATGACGGTCTCGGCCCGCATGCGCTTGACCACACGCTGCTGGACCTCCTTGTCCACCGTGCGCAGGACGAATTCGACCTCATCAAAGCTCCGTTTGCTGTTGCCGTTGCCGTTGCCGCTGCCATTGGCAGATGCTCCGTCCTTGATCTCCGCCTTCCTTTTCAAGAGGTCTGCCAGCACCTCCTCGTACTGCTTCTGCTTGTCCTCCGGAGCCTTCGTTCCTTCCGGAAAGCCCTTGGAGCCGTCCTCCATGTCCTTCTTGATGATGTCTTTTGCTTGTTCCACCAATCTCTGCCGTGAGGCTCCCTTTATATCGCCGATGTACAGGTAGAAAGTGTCAATGTCGGAAGAGGGGATCGCATCGCTCTTGTACAGGTACTTGATCAGGAGGGTCTGATTGTTCTTGTTGAACTTCCAGCTGTTGCGAGCCTTGTGCCACGTCCTGAGGTACTCGATGACGGGTGTGAAGTCGAATGGCTGCTTGGGCGTTTCTTGCTTCGCGGCCTTCTTCTTCTTGGGCTTTTTGGGAGCAGCTTTCTTGGTGTCTTGGGAGAAGGACACGGATTTCTTGGAGGGAGTGAAGTCGGGGTCATCCCTGCGGGGTCGTTTGTTGTCCGAAGCAGAATATGAACCAGAGAACTGCTTCCTTTTGTTGAAGCCCGGAGAGCCGTTGTCGTAGCCGTATTGGCTGCCACTGTTCAGATTGGGCAGCGGTTGGCGGTAGCTTGGCCGAGCTGCAGGAGGTGCGGAAGTTGTCGTGGTTTGCGAAACGGCAGAAACAGGGCTTCCATCGGATGAGGCTCCCTTGAGCTTCAGACCCAATCGTTTCCAGGCCGGCACGGCGGACATGATGGGAAGAGGCAGAAAGAGGAGGGCAGGAGGGTGTGTTCAGGTCGTGCAAAAGACGTGGTCGAGAGAGTATGGCCAACGGTCCACCAGTGGTCGTCGTCACAGAGTCAAAACAGCCTAGACCGGTGGGTATTGGCAAGAGGGGATCCGGGAAGAGCAAAAATCGGCAGCTCATGCAACGTCAGGATGCATAAATGCTGTAGGCCCGCGTGGTGATTGGGCGTGCGTCGGGCGCGATGCGTGGTGGAAGCAGGGAGAGTCTTGTGTGTGTTGAAGCCTGATCAAATAGGCTCTGCTCGCGGCGGCGACTTCTTCTGAAAATTGCACGTCAACTGGCCCTGGGACTTTTTTCTTTGGCTCTTGCCTTATCGCACTCTTTTCGCGGGGCTTTTGGCTACTGATAGACAGGGATCTCTCGCCTTATGTAAGCTTCCGGAGGAGCTCGGGCCACCACTCTGGACCGCCGGCAGGCAAGGGTCAGCGACTGCTAGGCAAGCTACGCCAACGCGTTCCCAGCAGGCAAGAGCTTCCCTGACGACGACCTCCAGCTTCACCAACAGCCAATCCAACCAACGTAACGATTCTCACGACTTTCCTTCTCACGCCCGCCACCCGCCTCGCGAATTCCAGGAACGAACTTCACAACCCATCCTCGATACTAGTCAACACCACCATCAATTCGTCAAGATGTCGGGTATGTCATGCCCCAGGCTACGCTGAGCTGAGCCGAGCCCTGACGTCCGTCGTGCCATCATAGCTAACAGAACATCCTTCAACAGGCAGTGCAGGCTTCGACAGGCACATTACAATCTTCTCCGACCAGGGAAGATTGTACCAAGTCGGTACGATAAGCTCTCCACCCCAGTTCCCCCAGCCTCAAGCGCCTGGACGACGACATCGAATGACAGCCATATCCGGGAAAGGTATGTCAATATGACGTACAAACTGACTTTGGCCGCTCATTACAGAGTATGCCTTCAAGGCCATCACCGCCGCGAACATCATGTCGATAGGAGTCCGAGGCAAGGACTGCGCCGTTGTGCTGTCGCAGAAGAAGGTGCCCGTACGTCGCTCTTCCTACTCACGGCAAACCCAGATTCAGGAGCTGACACACCGAACAGGACAAGCTGATCGACCCTTCTTCCGTCTCCCACATCTTTCAGATCTCCCCTTCGGTCGGTTGCGTCATGACTGGGTCTATCGCAGATGCCCGGGCGTTTGCTCAGCGCGCCCAGGGCGAGGCTGCTGAGTTCAGATACAAGTACGGATACGAGATGCCATGCGACGTGCTATCCAAGAGACTGGCCAACATCTCCCAGGTCTACACCCAGCGCGTAAGATGACCATGACCTCTTTAGAATGCAACATGGAACCAGAAATGACGCTGACAGTTGGTTGTCTCTAGGCGTACATGCGCCCATACGGTGTAGCGACGACCCTGATATCACTCGACTCCGAGTTTGGGCCACAGCTTTACAAGTGCGACCCCGCCGGCTACTACATAGGCTACAAAGGCACCGCCGCTGGTCCTAAGCAGCAGGAGGCCCTGAACCACCTCGAGAAGAAGCTGAAGAACAAGGATCACGCAGAGGGATCATGGGAGGACGTTGTGGAGCTGGCCATCGGCACCCTCAGCTCGGTCCTCAGCATGGATTTCAAGAAGACCGAGATCGAGATTGGTATCGTGGGCGGCCCTCGCGCGGACGGCAAGGAGGGTGCGGACCCGACCTTCAGAAAACTGACGGAGGAGGAGATCGACGAGCGCCTGCAGGCCATCGCCGAGAAGGACTGAGCTGAGAGTCACGCACGATGAGCGGTGAGGGTGGCAGCTGGAGGGTGACAGCTGGAGGGTGACAGCTGGAGGTTATTCGAAACAGCCTTGAGCATTCGAGTGACGGGGACCTTTCGGGGGCCAATATTCGGACGGGCCGTTTGATCTGGAGTGTGGATGTTTGGAGGCGAAGTCCATACCCTATCGATTCGGCCCTATCTGTGTTCTACTAGCCATGGTATGAAACGTTGAGAATCAAAGCATGAACCTGATACGGCGTTTGAGGACTACATCATTGGCAAGATAAGGTTTGACGAGGTGGCTCAGCTCGGCACGACAGGAGCTGATGGTTGCGGATGATGGTATCTAATGCAGGGTGCCAGGGATCACACGTGGCATCCCGTTGCTGCTCACGACAATGTTCTCACCGCTTCCGCTTACCACGATGGTGGCAAACAATTGAAATTGCGCCGAATGGATAAACTCAAAATGGGGGGGGGGGTGGTGCGCAGATTTTCAGGGACGAGATCCGCTGTCTCACTGCATAGCCTCAGATCCAATCTAAGACACCAGGACACCATCCGACAGCGAAACGAAACAGAACGAAGCCAGAATGAAAAAGGGAGAAAAAAAAGGAGAAGAGAAGAAGAAAAGAAAGATGAAAAAAAAATGAAAAAATTCCCCCAACCAACCAACCAAACGACCAACTAACTAATTAACTAACCAACTAACCCAAAAAATAAAAAAAAATAAAAAATAAAAATAAAAATCTCGACAACGAAATTCTGCATCGCAAACACTTGCATAAGGCCCAAAGCCGTTGGCGGGATGGGACGGCGATGCGACCCCTTCGGAGGCCTGCCCGAAGAGCCTCACGCCAATGGTGGCTGATGTCTCCATTCTCCACGAGGCAATGATAGACCTCTTGACACGACGGTTCCGGCTGGCACCGCGGCTGGGTACCTCGGGCTTGCCCGTCCACCCGCCCGCCCGGATGTTAGCTGTCGTGGCATGGTTGTCTGCTTCCGTCTTCTCCATCTGACCCTCCGCCGCACGTGGCAAGGCAAGGAGGACTTTCCAGCTCTTTTGATTCGCGATAATGCGAAAGCGCTCTTTTTACGGTACTTTTGCAAGTCTGCTAAAACCCTAAACTAGGTAATGCAGGTGGGTTCTGGGGCAAGGCTGATTGATCAGCTGAGCTGGCACCCCGGGCGTCGAGAAACAAAACGTGGTCCCCGGGATGGCGACCTGTCAAACAAAGTACCTAGGTACCACTCCGGGGGAACCCTCAGCCTGATGTCATCAATGTCATCAATTGGGCCTCGGGTCCCGCTGCTGCGCTCCCGCTGCTGCGCCCAACGCCAGACAGACAGACCTCCTCGGAGACTGACGATTCTCCTCGGTACCTACATAGTACAGTACGTCTAGGTCTCGGAACAGGGCAAGCCTCCCTGTTCGGGCCCAGACCAGGCTGCTGCTGTCGTGCCTTAGTGCCTCGTGTGGCGGCAGCTGAAAGCTCGTCTACTTTTCCTCTTTGGGACGGGAGAAGGACGTATCCGGCCACACCTTGAGTCGGGCCCTGGAAGTGAGGGCTTGACTTCTGCTTTTCTGATCGGCCGACACACTTTTTCTGCCGCGGTATCGGTACCGCCAAAGCCATGCCGTCCAAACATGGAGGCTTACACCACAGGTACCACGGCAGAGCGAGCTGGGAAGTCTTCCCATGGCTTGCTTGCAGCCGCATGCACTCTGCCCCTAGTGCTCGGCGCTCATCCGCAGGGGCAAGCGCTCCCTCTCCTCTCCTCTCCTCTCCTCTCCTCACCTCACTGCTCACCTCACCCCTCACCTCACCCAGCTTCTTCCCCACAGCCGACGTCAAGATCTATTCTTGGCCCGACGGCTTTAGGCTGTTCCTGGACTTGCCATGTGGAGACGCGGCTAACAGGTAGGTACACTACATGACAGCTCGCCCAGGGTCATCCGTATACCCCCTTGCCCTACCGTCCCGGCGGCGTGGACTCGCGACGAACTGCTCCCCCGGATGAGTCCCCCGATTCGCCAACAGACGTCTGACGACATGCACATCGAAATCTGCCGTATCTTTCCTGCACAATGACAGCGGATATCTGGTGTGTGATTAGTCCCGTCGCCCTGGATGATCTGCCTCAGGTTCCCACAGCTTGGGATGGGATTTGCGCCGGGATGGGAATACTTGGTACCTCTGCGCCTGCACGATTGTCACTTTGCCCAGACACGGTGGGGTGGTATGGCAGCATGATGGGGACCTCTTCTCACATTGTATGCTGTTTTTTCTTTCTTTCTAGGAACTCGATTCGAGGCAGGTGTACGGGCTCGTACCTCCAACCTCGTCTTGCAGTCGGCTGAGCACTCCTGACCGAGGCCGAGCATCGCAGACGGTACGGCAAGGTGAACACGTTACACGCACCTCGTCGGAGACCTCAATTTTTCGGTCCTCTTTCGAGATGGCCTCAAGTGCGCTTCTCCTGAGTATAAGAGATGTCGTCGTGACCACGCCCTCTATCTCGCTGTGCATGGTGGATTCTGCATCGACGCCAGCGACCCCAACTTCCTCTCAATAGTTCGACTCCTTTGCTTTCAGCCTTCCTTTCAGCAGACCGCCGATCCAGGCCCATATTGAAATCGTCGCGATCTCACTATTGATTTCCCCACCTGAAGTTTGCGAGCGAGCCTCAAAGTCGTGGCCTTCTTAATCACTCTCTTGGTTCGCCCGTCGCGACCGGTCTTGTTGTCTTCTTTATTGCTATCAGGGACATCTTTACTCCAGTCATCTTTCCAGGCTCCAGGCAAAAGTTTTTCTTGGTTTTTTTTGGGGGGGTTTTATTTTATTTCATATATATAAAGAAAAAGAAGAAGAAGAAGCTTCCAGGTTTGCCTCTTGTACGATACATAATGGACGGATGTAGGTGTCTCCCGCCGTTTCCCTCTACCTTTTCCATCGTCTCAGTTGATGGAGGACAAGGCGTCCTGCGCCGTTGAAGAAACAGACGGGATACGATACAGAATTTGGCAAAATCCCGGCTTAATTTACCCACCTACTGACTCATTGGCTGTCCTCTAGTAAACGACTTCCGAACCGCCCGCGTGGCTGAGGTCCTCTCGGATTTCCAGAGCATCCAGTACTACATAGCCGCAGCTCCAGTGGACCCGGTCAACATGGACGATTACTACACCGAGGGGTGGACCATCCTCCGGCAGTGCAACCTCGACGGGCAGCGCATCCTGAACTGCGGCGCGGACACGAGCGTGCCCGAGGCGCGTGGCGGGCCGGATGAGCAGGCGAAAGCGGAACTGAAGCAGTCAGTCTTGCCAACTCCTAGAAGAGGAGACACAAGCAGGGCTCCAAAGGCTGACGAGTGACATGACATGTGCGGCAGGGTTCTTCTTGACGCATACGCTAGGCGCCATGAGGCCCAGAAGATCTACCTCCGCCAGGCTGCTGCGCAGCGCTGGATCGAGTACCGAGACCAGGTTCTGAACGGAGCGCGGCCAAATTCCAAGAACCAGTCGCAGCTGAGAATGTGTGACCAGCAGCTGCGAGCAGTAGGCTGCCCCCCCCCCTTCCCTTCCCACACATACACACACCAACCACCAAACAAAACTTGCTCCTAAATCACCCGATCTGTCAACACAGTATAAGTCGAGGCTGACTGTCAGTTCCCAATAGGAGCTCCAGATTATAACCGACGAAACGATCTACTCGGAGCTCCGGATCTCCGACGAGACCATGGGCCGCTGGACGGCCGAGGATCCCAGCCTGCGCGGAGTCCAGCGCTGGGTGCGGACCCGACGATAGACAACTTGGCAACCCGACAAACGCGCCCCCCCCTTCCCCTCCCTGCCTCCCTTTCATACATGCTGGTAATTGCACTGGTAATTGTAATGAGAGACGGCCGGCTGCTTAACAAAGCGACTTATTCAGCTCAGCATCCCGTGGGTCTAGCTGGCACGGGCGTTTGTGTGGGTCAGACGGTTCGGGGGGTTTTTCCGTTTTATTATTATTATTTTTCCTTTTTCCTTTTTCCTTTTCTTTTTCTTCCTTTCATTTTACATCTTCCAAAGGGATTGGATGTATCTCTAGCGATGGGACATTATGAAGAGTTTTGGCAACGCCTGGAGCGCTTGCCGTGTATTGGAACCTGGGGGCAACAAAAAAAAAGAGGGAGTAGAGAACATCAGCTGAGGAATATCATTTTCATTCATGTGATGTTGTCCACTGAGTCTGTTTCAGAGATCTCTGGTTATCTGGATTGGATCTCGGTGCTGTACCTGTGGGCCTTGTGGTGCATAAGGTTTCCTCTGCTCAGCTGACGGGGCTCATCGGCAGCCCCGGAACCCTCGGGCGCAACGCCTCGTTCGTGCTAGCAAGCTTTGAGTCGTCTGTCTACTACCGTGACGATATATATAGATTTTCATCCAATCAGTTCCAATACCTCTCTACCTCCAGGCGCGGTGGTGTCCCAGCATGCCAGTAGATGAGGCACCTTTCATAATTCATCCACCCGCGCTTCCACAGCTTCCGCGACACTATCAGCATGTGCTTGGATGGTCTTTGGATCCTGGCCACCATTGTTTGTGTCATCATTTACGTTCCGGCTATTATTTCCCAGAGGAAAGGTATATCGACCAGTATCAATACCGGTGCGCCATCCTGCAGCTTGTAGGGCCTCTTCCGCTAAGCGAATCAGGGCCAAGTCACTCCCTAAGATACAAAGTACACGTTAGTATCATACCGAGTGACTATCGTGTCAAGATCAAGACATTCAATCACCTACCTCTGGTGCCCATGATGGAGGCACATATCGGTTTATATTCAGTCATCCCACTAATACGAGACTCGTAGGGAAGTTGAGCAACTAGCAGGTCCCAAGTTAGCTAGCCATTGGAACATTCGCAACCAGTCCATATGGAATAACTTACATGGTATAACTAGGTGTGGAGTTCCAAGGACTGGGGACAGCAATGTAGAATCGATACCCTCAAAGGTTGTGGGGTCACTTGGCTAAGTCAGTACCTCAAGGCAACCGTTGGTGATTTGATATATAGTTGGATTGTGAAGGCTGCACGTACTCTGCAGGAGTGTCTCGGTATCTAGGCTCAGCGTCTCCATAAGGCAATACCAAGATCGTGCCTTGGAATTCATCATCATCTGAGATCAGAACCTCTCGATCGAACCATGCCCTAAAGGTGGCGATCTGGCTCAGATACAGGTCGCGCTCATCTGTTGTCACGTTTGCGCCGATACTCCTATCAACAAGGTCAATAGGCAACTCCAAAGCATTTACCGGAGCAGATCAGGCTTACCACCTCAGGCGAGGAGAGGCTTCAACAAAGGGCTCTCTGCCAAACTTCTCGTGGTACTCGGACCGGAACTGGTCAGAGACATGATAGTAATCGTAGCATAGAGACCAGAAGGGGGCCTAAGAAACCTTCAGTTGAGCCTTGATGAAGTTGACGGAACAGAAATTGAGAAGCTTACCTTCTTCATGTAGTCCTGCAAAGGTATGCCCGCTGCAAAAGACCCGGAACGTGACTGGTTTGACCACAACTGACCAAAGTTGATCTCAACTCTCTTGACGCCCATATACGCCTCTAAATTTTCTATGAAGCTTTCAAACAGTCTCTGGTGCTTTGGATCCGGCAGAGGGAAGAAGTCCGTCGGATAGATAATCCGGCTAGGCGAAGACTTGCGTCCACTAGGGGGTCGAGGAACACCGAGGCTGTGCTCGGCCATGAATGCGAGATCGCGCAGACTGCGCCCAAATAATCCAACAGTATCGTACCTCCTGATTCGAGATTTCAGTTTCCGCACACAACCGAGAGATGTTAGAAAGAAAGAATGGAGGACTTACGGAGAACTAATCGTGATGCCGTCCAAGGATGCTGACCCGAACGTTGGCCGAAGTGCATGGAGTCCGTGATAGGTCGCCGGCTCTCTAACGCCACCTCCAGCTACAATAGAAGCATGGTCAATATCGCAGTGTAGAACTTCAAAGGGTGGGGTCTAAAGTCTCACAATCCCCTCCGACAGCGTAGTCAAGCCACGAGTACCCCGCGAGGGATGCCGCAGCCCCGGTTGAGCTGCCCGAAGGCTCCTGGTACCGATCACCCCTAGGGTTGACCGGCGATTGGAAGTCTACCCATTCCATCCCGGCTGAAAGCTGTGTCGTCTTGGTCTTGCCGACAATGATGGCGCCTTGGTCGAGCAGTTGTTTTACGTACGGAGCGTTCGTAGTGGCCGCAGAATATAGTTCTACCCAAGCTCGGCTAGATAAAGTCGTTCTCACACCCTCAATGTCAAAGGTGTCCTTGAGTGACACCCGGGCACCCGCCAAAGGTTTGTTTGAGCTAGGTTGATGATAGTGACGACTTGGTACTGGAATAGTCTTTGATAGGCCTTCGGACGACTGTGGCGATACGGCTTGGAAACTATTTTTGGGCTTTAAAGGGGTTCTGTTTTCGTTCCATACGGGAAGGTGTCTCACCTTTGTGGACTGAAGGGGTCGTCTGGTATTAAACCAAAAACAAAGGCGTCGAGATCGTCCGGATAAAGTCGCCATGCTTGGTGCAAGTTCGGACCGCTCAGGAAGTAGGGCCCGGAGGGCAGCTGGTTTTCTCCACCAAGGAAAGTAGTACCAGCCGCCAGGTGATACACAGAAGAAAAGAGGCTCATTTCGGGACCGGATACGTTCAGAATGCCATCAGACTCTGGCCCAGAGGAGGATGGCGTGACGACGAGGATACCAGTGAATTCATCTGTACAGACGTCATCGTTGTCGACAAAATACTGCAGAATCCTCCCAAGCTCCTCAGGTCCAGACTCCAACTCCTTCTCGCTCAGAACAAGCACGGGAATGATCTGGTCCGCCCTTACGCTCTCCTCAACGCTACCCTGGCACTTGTTAGCTGACGCTCGGTCTGGCGGAAGAAGACTGGGCGTGTCCATACCAGGATTTGAGGATGGACCAGATAATCGATACCCGCAACTACGCAAGTAATGAGGTGCTTTAATGTCATTGTTGGGTAGGCTGGTTGAGTTGTTGTAGTATGGAGGTGACGGTAAACGGGCAAGATCAGATCTGGTCGATCTCTTCAGGGCTGACGTCCCACGTCCCAGGCAAGGTTAGAATACGGCTGAGTCTAACCTCAATCGGTAAGTCTGATCACCGAAATCTTGCATTGCTTCCGCGCAGTTAACCTTAAGTCCTGTGGATTTAGTAAGATATCTATCTATTTAAGAAGCCACTCCATGACAATAAGCGAAGATCAACCCAGAAAAATAAGAAGATCCACTTGAGCCGAATCGGTACCTTGCAGATCATCAAGTATTTAATAATGATCCATGTCTGTCTACAGATACCTAAGCATGAAGCTGAGCCCTGATTTGACAGGCAATGTAATAAGTACCTACTATAATGGACTGGCACCATTCGCATCCAGACAAACGAAAAAAAGGATCCAGAATAAGATGCATATAGGAGTCATTGGACCTAAGGGGCACGACGACCGCCGGTGCCGTGCATGGAGTTGTTTGAAATTACCAGAGTGACAAGCCTCAACATTACTGTGCCCCAACATGTGCTCTTCCTTCCAGTGGCAGGATGAGACTGGTGCGCGCACCTGGCTATGTCAGCAATTGAATCATGCTCTTGGTACAGTATATGCCTTGACTATCGTACACATGTGATATGAATCAGTGACAGGTTTGGATGTTTATATCGGGATAAGGGTGATCGACAAGACATGTGAGGCGGTCGATGATGAATCGTGCTAAGAAGATCGACTTGTCAATAAATGATGGCGTAACCTGCTGGCGTCGGGTAGAATGGCTCGAACCTTGGAGACCAGGACAGCTCTCAAACCTCTGTTCTTTTCCTCAAACCTCTGCTGTTTCCCGCAAACTTCTGCTGTTTAAGGTTCCTATAAGCTCTGCTCTTTTCCTCAAACATCAACAACAAATACTCAATATAAGATATCTGTACCAGCAAGAAACTTTCGATTGCGCATCAACATGGCTCCCCAAACCCCAGGCTATAGCGATCCGTTTACCGATGCAAATGCCATCGATCTTGAGCGCGGCGACAACTTCAAAACTCGAGTCAATATGCCGCCTCCCGCATACCAAGCTGGCCAGCCAACCCAAACTACAGCAGAAGCTCACCAACAACGCAGTCCGTCCACTGCCGCTGCTGCACACACCCGAGTGAATTTCAAAGTCCCGGGGACCGCCAACCGCCCCAGAACAAGGGCTTTACGGACCAACACCGATTGTTACCGCTTCATGTGGTTTCTTGTCGGTTCCATTTTGGGCTATTTGATGTGTATGTGGGTTAATTACGGTATTAAGGGAAGAAATTCGTGATTTTCGTACTCTAGCGGGATTGCAAGCGTAATGATGCCGGCTGGGGTGTTGGTGGTCTGGATACTGTTGGACCCTCCATATATCTGAACAAGGAACTTACTGGGTCTCAGAATAGCTCATCGGCATAGTGAAGCATCTTATATGTAGCCTAAAGTCCTATTATCACAATTCAATAATCCTTGGGCTACATTCTACAGAGATGCTTTTCTTAAAAAACAAGTTTGTATTGGTTTAGTTACTTAGGTATGTGGAGGGTCTTTTTTTTGAGGTGACTGAACACAGCGCTATTGTAGAGACGATCTTGATTTTGCAACAAACTTTTCGAGAAAATGTTGGAAGGTTTTTCAAGAAGGTGAAAAAATAAAATAATTTACGACGATCATCTTTATCTTTACTTTACTCCGGTGTTTGCACTCAGTTCCTGCCTGGGTAGCACACCCACCTAGGGGCTGATTCCAGGGAAGACATGATGCGAATTCAGGGCGCTGAACATTTTCTCACCGAAAGCCATTTTTCCTTCTTCCCTGCCACAGGCTTGGTCGTCAGAGTGGGAGAATCGAGCTCCAAACTCAGAAGGAAGGCCTCTTCCTGATCAGAAACAGGCTTTTCTAGCTTCATGTCAGAGTCAAGACACAGCCCCAGGACCAAAACAAGCCCAGCTTGAAGCTACCTATCCCAGGTGTACTCCGAAATCCTGTGTTTTTTCTGCTTCCTTTTCACATCTCCTCCGGCTCTGGCTCTCAGAAAGCACCCAGAGGCTCATTCATACGACCAAGAAGGATGTTCTCCGCATTCAACATCATGAGAGGACAGATCAAACAACACGAGACAGCTATGAATCACGGGAGTCCGGGAGGTGGTGACAATGGAAACATCAGTTCAGTCACATCCCAAGAGAGACACCACTCGACTAATGTGAATATGGGCATCACCGCTAGCCCAGGCTACCAATCTGCCCAGGGCTCTCGCCCATCTTCTCCGAAGGTTCCTGCAAATCGCGCATTGCAAGCCAGTACGTCCATCACCAAGTCAAGTGCCCACGACACCGCACACCATGGCCAGCCTACCCACAACAGTAGTACACCTAGCTACACACGCGTGGACCCCGTTCTCGTCTACTGGCTCATTGCTGCCCTGCTCACTATCCTGGGACACGAAATCGCTGCCTTCATCCCCGTCATCTTCTGTGTTGACCTTAAGCGACCCAGCAGCAAGTGGCTGACCCATTCTGGTCCCGGAAGACGCAACATCTTCATCCGAAGAGAGCCCTGCGTCCTCATCATCTCCGTGCTGCTCATCTTGCTCGGGCATGAAGTGAGTGCTGTGCTTCTGTTCTTTTTGGGTACACGCCCGGGGAACTTGGAGATCAGCTGGGTGATCATTGGAGATGATATTGCTACGTCCGGCCAGTTCTTCATTGCCTGGTCCGCCATTGCATTTGTGGTCAACGGTCACCCACACATTGCTGGTGGATTGGTCATCTGTGCAATCCTTGCATCTATTGACTGAAACTCTGAACCCTCGGAGTAAGTGAGTCTAAGACCATTAACTTCTCTTGAATATTCTCAAGTACTCACTGTCCGTTTTCTTATCAGCAGGATACCAAATGGGTTTGAAAGAGTCTGAAATTTCGAGGCTGAAGTCCAATATCGAACCTCCTCTCTTTCGGTACCATATGTTCTATGTCCTAACCTGACTTTAAACCACCCTCAATAACCACATCACTGCCCGATTCACCACAAATGATCATATACCCACTGCAAACCCCTAAAAACAACAAAACCATCCAAGACGGCAGAAGATAACCACCGAATTTCATCAATGGAATGCATGTCTACCGCGGACACGAGCAAGTCCGTGTCTATCCCATTCTCCGCAGCAACGGCAACGGCATCCGGTACACCCACGGCCGCCTCAGATGGACCGACGGCAACAAGGAGTTGTCAGTGGTCACGTACGCCCTCGCACCCACTCTCGGCGCCATCACTGTCGACTGCCTGATATGCGAGATCAGCTGGTACAACGTCACCGTCACTACCGCGTTCGCCATCGTAGCATGCTTCTGCGACTTCCTGCGGTGCGCCTTGCGCAAGCAAGTCGGCGTTGCCTGTCTGCCTGCCTCTCGCCCTGGCTGTCATTTTCGTCATCTGTCGGTGTCCCGGTTGCTGCTCTGCTGGGAGTTGTCCGGGTGATTTTCGCGCTGTCTGGTCTCATCGCCTGTGTAGCACGCTGGCGCTGTGTGCCCCTCCCTTCAAGGTGAGTGGCTCCCCGAGTGCTACCCAGCACATGGGGGATCGATTTGAATGAATCCTGACCGGTCTAACCTGCGGACAGGAGCTCGGCTATTTCTACGATCGAGTATATGCGGTGCCCACGCCAGTCCAGGATCCTCGGATGAGACGGTAGCGGACACGTCTGCTAGTGAGCAAGAGGAGAAGGAGGAGGAGCCCGACCCACTTGGCTCAGGTCTGTGGATTACCACAACTTCCTCAGTAGCACCTCTGAACGCAGAACCGAGCGCCCCAGACGACTTTGGGATGGCGAGTGGACTGATGTGATGAAGGGACAAAGCGTATGGAGGAGGAGCACGACCGAAACTTGATTGACAGAAAGAAGAAAAAGCAGAAGAAGAAGAAAAAACACGGAGCAAAACAATGTGACATTGAATGGTCTATCCCTTCCTTCCATGCGCCGCTATATATGCGATCCGTTGAAACGGAATGAGATGTATGCAAGGAAGTTGCGAATCTATGATGCAGGAATATGACCCAAATGGATCGGTCTATGTGTTCTTGCTGTGAACACAGAGTGCAATGCCTGTCAGAGAAAGGACCATACCGGCCATGGTATCTGAACACCGGTCAGCAAACTTTTCAGAGTCAAAGATAAGGTCGTTGGGAAACATACTTCGGCTGATAACCTTCCCATCCACCCACCAGTCACCGATAACAGTGAACAAGAACGCCAGCGTATTGACGATAGGCACCGTCAAGCTCAGCTCTGCAAGAGACCGTCAGCACGACGACATCCATGCAACGCACCTACACACACACACACACACACACACACACACACACAGACAGAGAGAGAGAGAGAAACGCAGCACTCACCCGCCTTCCCAATTAGTAAGAAGAACCACACGCTCCCCGTCAGGTTCAGCAGCAGAGGTAGCGCATACCGCGGGTTCCGCAGCAGATCCACCACGGCGAAGAAGGCCCCATACACCTTGGCCTTGAGCCAGCTGCTCTGCACCGCGTCTGACTCAAGGATCGGGTGCGGCGGCGGGTGGTGATCCTTCGCGGCTTTGCGGATGAAGGGCGTAGTCAGGCCCCAGGCGATCCCGACGAGCGTGAAGCCGAGAATGTAGTTCAGGGGGCCGGGCTGGGGCTCGGTGTCTGCCATGGCCTGGGGGGGGGGAAGAGGCCACACGTGTTTTTTTCCCGGCCGGCGAGAGTACCGACAGCAAGAAGGGGGTAAAGGGGTGGGTGTGATGATCGCGGGCGAAGCGAGATAGATGGATCGATGGTAGGCGAGGCTGGATATGGGTGGATGGGATGGGGTGGTGGAAAGGGAGTTCAGCCTTACGATCGAGTGAGGTTGACGTAGCGGTCCGCTTCGCGTCTAGGCGTGTGGGGGCGCCAGGGCCCCTAGTGCAGATCCGACAGGGGTGGGATGCGCGCGGCTGTGAGAGCAGGGGTCTCCCAGGCAGCCAGGCTGGATTCGCCCAGCCGTGATGATCTTTTATCGCCGGCGATTTTGGCAGTTGAGGAGGCCATCACGGATAGTGGTTGGAGATCTAAGAGGGGCAAAGATGGATGTTCAAGTGCCTCTTTTTTTTCAAGTCCAGTTCAATGGAGTTTTAGATCTTCACGTCTTGGTTTGTAATCTTAAGCAAGGATTGCGCCTCGGAAGGGAACGGGCTGTCTAAGCCCTCCTCCTTTATGAGTTCGGTCTAGGTAACTCTATCACCTGGATCTGGCTTAGGCTGCAGACCGATGCACTGTGTATTCCATTGAGCCGCCGAGACACTTCTTCGGCGACCTAGTCACGAGTGTATCAGGAGGCGAGAAACTTGAGAGACAACACTACTTTCTGTCCTCTCTTTCACTGCCTTACTCGCCTTGTCCGTGTCATCAGTACCATCCTCGAGAACGATACTTGGAACCCTTCATCCGCGCATCCAATTTCTCCCCCGTAACGCACGCCGCGAACCATTTCCCCATGCCCTGGAGCATGAACCGTAAATACGAGGCCTCTCTACAGAGCCTCCGTCCGCGATGACCTCTTCGAAGGCCACTTCAGTAGCGTGTATACGTCGAGGTCGTCTACCAATCTATTCCTAATATATAGAGACAAGACTTATCGCGCACGCGCAGCCCTTCTATTGCGGATATAACAGACACATCCAAGTCCAAGCTATCATCTCCCCTCTGACCGGCATTCAAATGGACATCAACACCATAGAGCGCGCCAATATCCAATACGTTCTCGCAACACGCTTCAATGACTACAGGCTACCGGTTTCTTGCGGTACAGCCGTTGCTGTTGTTGCTGCTGTTGCCAGGCTTGTTTACGACGGACGCGCCGGTGTGGGCACGCTGGAGCAGGATGGTGAGGCCGAACTTTACGTGGAGGCGATTCGATGCGAAGGTGGCGGATAGTGGAGGGAGGCATATGCAGCTGGGCTTTCCAGCTTTGGGAGAGCCGGGAGCGAGTGGAGGGGTAGGCAGGGTATGTAGATATCTTCCCTTGTCGATGCTTCGACCGTTTGGAAAAGAGCAAGTCCCGGTCAGATACTTACTTGATGGACCCCCGCCCTAGAATCACCTCTACCGCATCACAACGACCCGGTCCCTCTGCGGCTGCTCGCAGAGACACATACAGCAGACCTTGTCTGCGCCAGCAAGCTGTTGCGTCCAGCGCAATGCCCGTCGGCACTCGATGGCTTCGACAGCTTCGACGGGCCCTTCATCAGCGCCGGCAGCTACGTCGGCCACAGAATCAAACTGTCCAGCATGTACTGGATGAACAAGTATGACGGCTTTGCCTTCCTTCTGGCTTGTAAAAAATCTGTACCGCATGGTAGATGCGTACGTGACTGGGCTGAGGGAAGCGGGGAAGGCGAGCAACACTACCACCGCAGGTGAAGACGCCGACACAAAGGAGAAGAGACTCATCAACGTCCTCGAAGAAATGGGACCCCAAGGCGCCTCACCGTGGGACATGGTCGAGCAGGTGGTACACCTCCTTGTGGCCAGAATGGGACACATCAGCCGCGGCGCTTGGCTGAGTGATGGCCATCAGAGACGCACGCGCGGCCCCGGGAAGAGGTGATGACTATATTCAGCTCGTCGGAGGCGCCACGGACGACGAAGCATTTCACGCTCAAGACCGTGGAAGCACTGCTCCTACCTGCAGTAGTGCCCAAATCAAACGCTGCAGCTGTTCTCTGCCTGGCCGCTTATTGTGCGCGAGGCTGTCCGAAATACTGACCTTTCCGTTAGCATCAACCCACATCAGCCAAGCCTCGAAACTTGCGAAGGGCGCGAGGGTGCAGTCAAGGGGACGACGGATTTGACGTAAGCCCCCTTGATCTCCACATATAGCGTGTTCCAGCCTTGCATAGCCTTTCTCACCATGTTTGCACATCAGTCGACCAACGCTTCACAGATACAGACGAAACGATCTCCGGGGCGAGGACGACTTCTTCTTCCGGGCGGTGAAGGTGGGAGTTCGCGGCGGTTAGCGGTGGTGCGCAGCATTGTGTAGGGCAAGGGTATTAATAGGATATGACGCATGGCTAGCCCGGGCCGCGACAACGAGGAGCGAAGCTGGACGACGGTGATGATGAGTCAAGCTTAGGGTGATTAGGTAGCCCTAAAGACAGAGAGCCAAGAATGGATCAAGGCTGCGTGCCGAGATGACCGAGAGCATGCCGCTGCAGATCTCGAGTTAGGCTCTGACATGGCTGTGGAGAACACCTGGCGGACAGCATCGCCCTACTATAGTGTAGACACACGCCAATTCGGGTGTGGGCTGCTGACGCAGCGAGGCCAGGAGATGTTTCTCCAGGTTTCGAGCTGCCGAGTTCATCAATCTCGATCACTGCACCCAGCGCGTCGTCAGCTCTCGGCTGTGTGGAGAGTCCGCCAAGAGGTCAGGCGGCTGTGAACAATCATGAACATGAGCCGTGGCAATGACTCCTGATGACATCTCCGGCGAGGTGACGACGACGGGTGGGAACGGGCGTTGAGCCAGGGTCTTTAGTGTAGAAGGCCTCACATGACTATGTGTGCGGTGGTGGAAGGTGGCGGTGTTCCGGTGTTCTTGCAGCCGTGCGGACTTCTGTTTCAGACAAAGCACACGAGCTGATTGGTGGTGGAAGGATGCCAAGGTTGGAAGCAGCAATTTGGTTGGGTGAGACGAGACAAGCTTTCCGTCCAGTATTGGGTCGTAGCAATGGGCAAGGCTGGGAATGAGACCTTGATCATAGTGCCCAATCAGTATGGATGCGCACATGATGCTGTCAGAGGTGGAGATGGAGACGGTTGTGAAATCAATCTCACCGGAGAGGACGCAATCGTAGGGAAAGGTGGGCTGTTGTTCTCGAGGTGGAGAATCTAGGACGTCACTTTTGGTCGTGTCTTCTGGTCTCCCACAGCCTTGCTTGGCCCTATATGATCTTCAGCTGCACAGGCATCCGTCGGCCATGATGATGGGTTTACTACCTAACTTGGTAGGTACTTACGGATCGGTCGACTGCCTTGCCAGTGGTGGAT
>MUZH01003923.1:0-30356 GCA_003012965.1 Juglanconis oblonga | reverse complement strand
CCACCAAGACGCTCACCCCGGCAAAGCTGAACGCCATGCCGATCCGCGTCCCCAGCAGCCGCACATCCCTCGTCATGGCGGCCACGGCCGGCGGGGGCAGGCTGACGATGCCGCCGTAGGCGAAGCCGTACAGGAGCGCGACGACGACGAGCCCCGGATAGGTGGTGACGCGCAGCCAGACGAGGGCGAGGACGCCCGCGAGGGCCATGAAGAGCGGGTAGAGGTTCAGGGGCCCGAAACGGTCGCCCAGGAGCGGGGCGAGGAGCCGGCCGGGGAGCGAGCCGGCGCCGATGATGGCGAGCATGTAGAAGGAGGTCGGCTCGGATTCGTGGAGGGAGAGGAGGGCGAAGGAGGCGGCGTAGAAGAGGGGGATTTGCACGCCGAGCCTGTTTGAAGGTAAGCCAATGTTATTCACAAACCTTATATATAAAAGTATCAAAGACACGGAACAAAGGTTACTTCAATAGAAGCTAGGTGATGAAACTTACCAGCCGATTATGTTGGAAAGGGAGAAGAAGATGTCTATAAGAGGGGGTTAGTATCTGCTTGCAGGTGGGGGGGGGTGTAGATGCGTGTGTACTGGCGAGAGAGGCAACCGGTGTGCCACATCCGGGAGTGAATAGTTGAGCACGAGTACGAGCGCGAGCACGACTGGCTTCTCTGCTGACGGTGGAGAGAGGGGGCAACCTACAGACACGATCCGCAAAGATGTTCTTATCAATCTTACGCTTGCCCTGGGGCAGGAAGAGCGGCTTCATGAAGATCAGCGGGATGAGGTTTGTCGTGAAAACGATGAAGCCGACGGTCCGCACAGCCCAGGGGAAGGAGGCCTGGTAGATCAGCTGGCGGAGGACGATGGGGTAGATGACGGCTCCTATCGCGCTCCCGGCGGCAGCGATTCCATTCGCCATCCCCCTTCGTGTTGTAAAATATGTCGAGATGGCCGTGATTGCCGGGAAGAATAGCAGCCCCATGCCTAGGCCGGTGCAGACGCCCAGGGACAGGAAGATCGAATAGTACTCCTCCGCGAGACTAGTCATCATGAGCCCGAAGGCGATCAAGGTGGCACCGGCCATAAGGAGGTAACGAAGATAGCCCTGGTCATACAAAGGCCCGGATACTACTCCCACCTCAATGAGGAGGAAGGCCTGGATGGTTCCTATCCAGGAGATCGACGAGGACGAGTAATTTGCGATAAGATGTGTCTCGTAGTACGTCTGGAAGACTCCAAATGTGATGATCAAGCCCCTACAGTAGCCATGCCATATTAGTCTTTTGGACATCTAGCAAAGGCACAATTCTGGTACACAGTCATATACTAACCATGTATTGAAGTACACAAAGAACCCTCCAAGCACTTGAAACCAGGCCGTCATCCCACCGTTGGGCGGTTTTGGCATCCTCGGCGAAGGCGCTACTGCCAGCGGCGCTGATGTTTCCGAGACCTTCTCCTGATCGAATTTCTGTGTTATCTGTGATGAATCCTCTATACCTGACACGGATGGCGCCGCAGTCGTGTTCTCGCTTTGGTCGCTCACGTCCGCCGCATGGTTCTCGTTCACCTCAACGCGCTTCTCGGTAGATGAACTCTCCGTCTCCATCGTAGTCTAGGGATTCGGAACGGATGAACAAATGTATGGGATGATTTCTCGACAAGGATAGGGAACAAAGATATTCAAGATTCCAGGCCCGAGTGGCCCTCGCCCTTCTTAAAGATGCCCCTGCCAGGTACTCATACGGGGTCACACAAATCATCATCCGCTCTGCATGCTGAGCCCACCAAACACGTGCTCTGGAGGTACAATCACAAGCACAAATTCATCAGGCTCACCGACGCTGTGCACGCCTGTGTCACCCTGCCACACGTACCCTTCAGCCCCTTTCCGTGAGCGGCGCCCTGTGGCCATGCAGACTCGACACCACCTCTGCGAGTTGATTCGTCGTGACGAATATGCAGTCGCCCATCCTAGCAGGACGCCACTCATCCATGGATTGTCTCACGTTTGACACCGCACGCGGGATGGCCGCGGGTTCCGCCGTCACTCTCCGTCGATCTGTCTTTAGCAGCAACTCTTGGGGGAGAGGTGGATCCCAGGATGTATGGGTGGGCTAGGAAGGAGTTTGCAGCACAAGAGCCAAAACCGCATATCCACTCTCTCTCGCTACCTAGGCACAGGCTCGCAGTGCCCAGATGTAAAAGGGCATTGTGCGTCGTAGTTCACATGAGTTATCTTCTTTTCGAACATTATGCGGCACATGGGGCCTATGGCAAGGCGACGATAAGATGACAACATTCTCCAGGCTATTTTGGTCCATTCGCTGCCTAAATCTCCTACCTACCTAAGCTCAGAACGCCAAAGCTGACAGGCGGTAAGCCAAAGGAATGTGGGCTCGCCCGGAGGGCTCGCCCGGAGGGGGGGGGGGCGCTCGGTTTCAAAGAGTGAGGAGGCCTTGAAAAAGTTGAATTGCGCAAGTCGTGGTTAGCAGTATTCCTTTGACCGATCCTTCAACAGTTCATAGTGTGATGTTACAGCGCATATGTGAGATGATTGTGTTTCGATGCGGTAAACGCATCAAGACGGTTGTTTATAGACTGGAAAATTGGGTTTCTGGGCTATCTCCGTCCTTGAGAAACTCATGAGCAATAGCCTGTCAGATCTCACAGATTCGCTGCTTCACACAGGAGACGTTCTTGTTCCACCCAGCAATACCTTGTCTTCAAATGGCGATAGAAGTGAAATTTCAATTTCAAAATTAGTTACAAAGGCCTATAGAGTATCGAATTACCTCGTTTTATATTCTAGAAAGGCTTACTACTTACTTATTCTTTTGAAACGGCGGCGGTGTTGCCGTTACTAACCCTTTGTACAGGGCTTAGGTACTCAACGCATAATGCATAAATATACCTAGGACTGCTGCTTGACGTGTACGATGTATATCTAGGACCTTTCGATTGATTCTTTCAACTCCTCAGCAGAACATAAAAACAATATTATAGTCTATTTAAGTTGCAAGATTAACTAGGTGCAACGAGACTGCCTCGTCATGTAGATCATTATTCCTGTTGGTACGGAGTATGACTTCTCACAGGTATCTTTACCTTGGCACTCGATTGACCAAAGGTGGTCAATGCTCACTAGTCAGAAACTGGGTATTCCCGAATTCCCAAACAACGGCCGATATCGAGCCTCACGATGAAAATGCGGGGCTTATCGACGACGACCAGATCATGAGGAGGTTGAGTGGTGGACGCTGAATCAGTCAATATTAGCCTTGACGACATCGGCGGCAGCTTATCTCGGAGAAGCGACGGAGAGGAGGGGCTCGTTCAACCACTCCGATCTTATCGACAGCAGACGGGCCTCTCCGATTCTCTTGGGAAATGCCGTTGCTAACCCGGAGCTCACTCATTCGACGCGATAGCTGTGATAGTTAAGCATTATCGTCCATCACTAGGTCATCTTGCAGTTTGCTCAACGCCTTTATCGGACGTAGCTGGAGCATCGTGACAGGTGAGGCTGAAGTGATATATACTCCAATTGCCCAGCGCATATTCTATCCCCCTCTTTCCCTTGGACCACACATTTCCTCGTCAAGTATCGAAGCAATATTGAGCTCCAAGTTCTCGATATCAAAATGGGCTCCCTAGCAACTGACATTCCCCATCCCTTCGATCCTCTGTCCCTCGACGAGATCCAGGCTGTTATCACGGCCGTAAAGAAGGCCCATGGCGACGTCTTCTTCAATGTGGTCTCGTTGCAGGAGCCACGCAAGGCCGAGATGACCGCGTGGCTGGCAGATCCGGAGAAGACGCCCAGGCCAACACGATTCGCAGATGTAGTGGTCATCGCCCCAGGGGGCAAGGTCTTTGACGGCCTCGTGGACGTCAAGACGGGCAGCATCACGCATTGGGAGCTGCTGGATGGTCTGCAGCCCATCGTAAGTCCTTGCAGACCCCATGACAGGCGAGAGGCTCAGCGCACACGGCTGAATGTTTCCAGATCACCATGGAGGAGCTTCAGGCCGTCGAGCATGTCTGCCGCAAAGATCCCGGCGTGATCGAGCAGTGCGAGATTAGTGGGATCCCGAAGGAGGACATGCACAAGGTGTACTGCGACCCGTGGACGATCGGCTACGATGAGCGCCACGGCTCCAAAATCCGTCTGCAACAGGCCTTGATGTACTACCGGCCCAACGTCGATGACTGCCAGTACCAGTATCCGCTCGACTTCTGCCCAATCTACGACGCGGATAAGCAGGCGATTATCGGTATCGACATCCCCAAGATCCGGAGGCCATTGAGCAAGGCGGATCCCATCAACTACACGCCTGCTCATGTGAATGAGAAGCAAGGTGGCTACCGGGCAGACCTGAAGCCCATCAACATTACACAGCCCGAGGGAGTGTCATTCACGATGACGGGAAGGGAGATCGAGTGGCAGAGCTGGAAGTTTCACATCGGCTTCAACTACCGTGAGGGCATTGTGCTCAACAACATCACATACAACGACAAGGGCACAGTCAGGCCGATCTTCTACCGCTTGTCGTTGGCAGAAATGGTGGTTCCATATGGCAATCCCGAGCATCCCCACCAGAGAAAGCATGCGTTTGATCTGGGAGAGTACGGTGGCGGTTACATGACCAACAGTCTGGCACTGGGATGTGACTGCAAGGGCAGCATCCACTATCTCGACGCCCACTTCCCTACTCGTGCGGGAGGCATTCGGACCATCAAGAACGCCATCTGCATTCATGAGGAGGACAACGGCATCTTGTTCAAACACACGGACTTCAGAGACGAGTCTGTCATCGTGACTCGGGCACGGAAGCTCATCATCCAACAGATCTTCACTGCGGCAAATTACGAGTACGCCATCCAATGGGTTTTCCACGTAAGTTGTGTGCCGACTTCAAAGAGTTGGAACTATACTAAAGTCCCTATAGCAAGACGGAACCATTCAGCCGGAGATCAAGTTGACGGGCATCCTAAATACTTACTCGATGCTGCCTGGTGAGGACCTTAAGGGGTGGGGAACGGAAGTATACCCAGGTAAGTCACAGAGAATGCCTCACCGATGAATGTTCACCTTGGAGCTCTACATAAGCTAAACCCATGGATAAGGTGTCAACGCCCACAACCACCAGCACTTGTTCTGCATGCGGATTGACCCCAATATCGACGGGCCAAACAATACCGTGTTCATGACCGATACTGTGGCATCAGATGCACCAGTTGGCAGCCCCGAAAACTTTTACGGGAATGCCTTCTACGCAAAGCGCACAAAGTTTACTACTACCGGCGAGTCAATGACGGACTACAACGGGGCGACTTCTCGTACCTGGGACATGTCCAACGAGAGCAAGCTCCACCCATACAGCAAGAAGCCCGCCTCATATAAGCTTGTCAGCAGGGAAGTGCCGGGCCTGCTTCCCAAGGAGGGCTCACTGGTCTGGAAGAGGGCAGGATTCGCGAGGCATGCCGTGCATGTCACCAAGTGTAAGTTTGGAGCCTGCCTCCGGAGACACTCTCATCGCCTGAAATCAGCTCACATGTTCCATCTAGACTCGGACGACCAACTCTGGCCCGCTGGCCGCCACGTCCCACAGACATCCGGTGAGCCATCACACGGGCTGCCGGAGTGGATCGGTGACGGCAAGGAGTCCATCGAGAACACGGATGTTGTGCTGTGGCACACTTTCGGCGTGACACATATCCCTGCCCCCGAAGACTTCCCCGTGATGCCCGCCGAGCCGATGACGCTGCTGCTGCGGCCGAGAAACTTCTTCCTGAACAACCCGGTGATGAACGTTCCGCCGAGCTACGTCACGATACCAAGTCAGATTGCCGCCAAAAAGGATGCGATTGTGGATGCCACGGACAAGGTGAGCAAGATGGCCTTCAGCAATAGCGCAGGAGACGCTTGCTGTAGTGGGTCGAATGGTGCAAATGGTACTCATTGAAAGTGAGATTTGTACTTGATCGGATCCCTGATGGACGGGGAGGTTGGAATGAGAGTATTGGAGAGGGTCACAAGTGCCCAGTTGAATATGTCTAAAGACCATTGATACCGTACAATGCAAGTCGTTCACCCCTCGTGATCTTTGAGCCCGTCATGGTGATGTCTGGTATCTCCGTCAATAGGTCGCGCCGTCTTTCATTCGGGCACGATCCGACTTATGCCTTCCTCCTGAGACAATCCGTTTCTGCCAGCTGGATGCGAAAGTTGAGCAGCATGTTTTTTCTTGGAGTCCATGATCTCGAACCCCCCCCCCCTGAGTGCCTTTGCATTCCACGGCGCCTGGAGACTCATTCGTACAGACAGAAAGCCAAGAATCATATCCCCATCAACAACAGTCCCATAACTAAACTTAGATTTCAAATTGCAGGTTTCTCCCACGCAGCTACCGCTGTTGCTCGGATATCTTGACGGATGCCCCGAGCACACTACTCAGTCCCCGAGGGGAAATCTCGCAAACGTCAACACTTCGCCTGTGGGGAGCCAGTTCCAGATGTAATATGGCCCGGTTTATCACACCATGATAACGGCAAGATGTTCTCTTCACCTTCCGTGTCCCCCGACCAGGAGCCCGATATTGCTTCTGAAAGTATTGATGCCGGTGAGGAAGAGTGGTTCAACCCCGTTGTACCTGAGTGTGGATGCTAAAACCTCCCTGCGGAAGTCAAGGGCTCAGTAAGGCCCCTCCGCAAGAGAGCTCTTGATATTCTTCGAGACTAACATTCAACAGACTGACCCACCCACTCCCAGTGACACTGAAGTGGCGAGCTCGTCCTCCCTTGGGCACACCACCGCTACCATGGTTGCCGGAAAGAAAGGGTGGGATGTTTCTCTGGCCACGGCTATCCAGAGTCTGCCTGTGCCTGTTCTTTGATCTCTCGTCGGCTACTTGCAGGTGGCGCTCTGTGACGAGAGTGGCGTTGTCGAAGCCAAACTTACCACCGCGACCAAATACCTCGGCCTGGGACTTGATCCCATCTCCCTATTTGACTACTATACGACCATGATGAAGGACTGTGACACTGGAGGTTTTGAGTATGATGCGGCGCATGAGGTGGATGACGAGATGGCATACAAGAGTGATGCGATCCTGGAGCTTCTCTACGGAATATCTATTAGCATCGTCACCACCTCGAGCTACCATTCAAAGCTAGAAGTCCTCACTTCGATGCTGCATGTTTTTAGGGCAGCTTTCGGAATAGCTCCTAGACAAGATCCTGTTCTAGGCGCCCCATCCGCAGAGGTGGGCCCAGAATGCGTCAGGCTCTTCACGGAAACGTATTGCAAACTGACATCGTTCGAGAAGCGGGTCATCGCCATCGAAAAAGACGGAGAGTTCCTAACGGAGCTCATCAACACCACCGGTGGAATCAGCGAGGCCAAGTCAACGCATCGGAAGGCCGAACGACGCCCGCAACCTTAAAAGTGAACAGCGAGCCTTTGGAACAATCGAGAAACACCTGGACCAATCTGGTACAGTACAACAATCCACGGAGCTTGACGAGTCCTCAGCGGAAGGACTGAACTCGACACATGATGTCAGACGGAGAGCCCGTGCCATTGAGTCCCGTGACGGTCCGCGAGCTGCGAATGTGTCGTTCAGACGCGCCGAGTCCAGATAAATCCTGCGGTTACTCGTCGGATGGAAAGAGACAAGGATGCCAGAACTCCGTCGATAAAACTCGAAGCACGACGATGCTTGCCCCTTCTGTGCCTAGACATCGAAGCTGATTTCTCCGCGCTCGAGGTTGAGTGTCAAGGTCGTTTGGCGTCGTAACGAGGAGAAATTTCAGACTCGAACGAAGAGCTAACTGGGTGAGGAACTGGGGGTGAACGTCCCCAAAAGTGGAAAGTGGAAAGAAAAGGTGGAAGTGTCTCCTCTGGCTCAAAAACAATCGTTTGCACATCGGATGGCGGTCGGGGGGCCATCACTGCCTGCATTGGATTCATCCATGATTCAACCACGGAACAATCGTTCGTAGATCAGTTGAGTAATTGCCCGTTCCCTGTTCTACTCGGCAACCTCTAAGGATATTTTCGTTGGGATGTCCTCGATACCCTTCTTGAGAGGGGGCTAATGCACACCAGGCCAGCGGCAGGGTGACTTTGCCTAACAGCCGACTCGGTATCGGTATCGGTGTAAAATCTCGCGAGCCTTAACAAGAGGCGAGGCTGTCACCAATGATTGTGCTGATGAGTTCCCCTATCTCTGCTTTGTGAGCTTCTGGATGCAGAAGGTCGACAAAGGATCAAGTGGCACGGTGGAACTGCAGGTGAGGATAGATACAAGCCTACTTCGTATTACACATGAGTAAGCTAGATCGGCTATATGCACTCAGCCGCGGCTCTAGAGACCGTCAGTCGACTTTCGGTATTTCTGTTCCGGCTCGGGCTTGGTACGGACTTGGCAAAGAGAAACCACGTCAGCCGTCGTATGCAAGTTCCTATAACCAGGCCAGCGAGGACTTCGGGAATTCGCCGGCTCGGGCATAATAGAGATGTCTAGCAAGCATGCCCCCAAAGTCGGCTCTGGTTTCTAGGAAGCGGTCTTAAATCTTGGAATATTGACGTAGGTAATGTAACTCAGAGAAGCCGCGTATGGAATGTTGGTATAGTTGTACCCGACCCTCGGCTATGTAGAACCGAGAGTCTGGAACTCGGAAATACCTTACAGGTGAGACAGGGCCTGTACGTATAGGTAGCATTCCCGTCGAAAACTCGCGGACCCGGAACGTCGGGTCCGCAACCCACGGGACAGGCCGCGGGGATGGATAGTCACCGGGAATCCAAAGAGTGACCAGACCATCTTAGGATGGTTATCATCTCAACAAAGTTTCTGTAATGTTGAAAGGAATATCCATAGATATATCTTCTTGAGAGATACCTATACTACAGCCTTGCCCAATCGATGAGACAAAAAGATCTGTAGCTAAATCAACCCCCCCCCCCGGATTTTTGCCGCGTACCTGTCATGGATCCCGAATAAGATTCGGGCATATCGAAGAACGCCGTGTACGAGTCGACTCTCGAAAGGAAGAAACTAGTGGGCGCCACTGGATTTGCCGTAAAGGACTGTCGCCAACTGATTTCATTGCACCACAATGCCGGATTAAGACAGATTCTCAAAGGTGCCAGATTCCGTAGCGTGTGTCCACGGGCCGTTCCAATTTTATAATTGTTTGCCTACTTTATTGCTCAGTCCATAAGACGTAAGTTTTCCGCGACGTTTATTGGCTGGGTTCGGATGAAGTTATACCATATACGCAAGTCCCATTCATTACCAGCGACGAAAGCCACCAAGATACCTAACTCCTCAAGGCGTGGCTGCCTTTACACACACACAACTCACCTGGGGAATAGGCATCGAGACGGAACTTTGTGCTGTGATGCCGTGAAAGCATAGAAAACTCCTGTAATTATCAGGATGGTGGCAAAAGAGGAATGGTTGTGCTGTTCCACATCCACACCGTGTGTCGTGATTATGCGCCGAAGCCTCGGCAAAATACTACCTTCTATAAGGACAGAACTGTGGGCCTCCCCTAGCCAGCCTATATGGAACTCCTTCATAGCAGATACGAGGAAAAATGTCGTTCCCCTCCACCCATCGCTTGTTTGGCACCCATCGCAAGATGCTGACCCATGTGAGGAGGCTTGGCAGACTCAACCATGCCTATGGAGCCCGAAGGTGTCCAAAGGGCCAGCAAGGTCCCGACGTTTCGTCCGCCGCTCATCTATGCATATCCAACATCCTCTTTGGACTTACTGCAGCTCTTGTCACGTGTGTACGGCTATCCTGGAGGACCAGAACTAGATTATCACCTGGTCTGTTTGTTGACAAAGAGGAAGGTCGATCCATATCGTGGTGTTCGGCCTATCACTCAACATGGATTGCTGAGTACAGCCCTGTCCTGCCTCCTGCCTACCTAGCCTACGGGGCTCGGTAGATGTGCTCTTGAGATCAGCAGAAGCATCATGGGGAGGGAGGTATACCATAATGTTAGGTACTTTTCGGCATTCAGAAACATGACCACCACAACCTTCGCTCTTCTCCACAGACTCTGACTGTTATTATAAAAAGGGCAGTCTATCCTTCCATTTGTTTTCACTTTTGATCTTCACCTCTTCTCAGTACACTCTGCCTGCCCAGTCCTCAGCCACATCTTCCCAGGTCTCCCAGAATCCATCGTTTCAGCATTTTCAACATGAAGTACACGGCCGCCCTTGCCGCTCTCGTCGGCGTTGTCGCCTGCGCTCCTAACGGTGTCATTGACCTCGGAGACGGCGTCAAACTGGTTCCCCGTGAACCTCGCGCAGGTATCCGTGCCGAGCGCCTCCGCGAATACCGCCGTGGCCTGTTGCAGATCGACAACAGCGCAGAGATTGCCGGCAGCAAGAACAACAGCGACGTGTCCTACTCGTCCAACTGGTCTGGTGCTGTCAAGATTGGCACCGGGCTTGATGATGTCACTGGTACCATCGTAAGTAATTTCTTGCGGCTTGTTAGCAGCTTGAGCGTGGCGCAAAAAAAAGAGGAAGCTGACCAAAAGCTAAAATAGGTCGTGCCTACTCCCTCCGTCCCCTCTGGAGGTAGCAGCCTGAAGAAATATGCCGCCTCAGCCTGGGTCGGTATCGACGTAAGTGCCTACAAACTCCTAACATCCATCCAAAAGGAACACACGATCCTGACCGAATACAGGGAGACACGTGCTCAACCGCTATCCTCCAGACCGGTGTCGACTTCTACGCCGGCCGTGGAGGTGTCTCCTTTGATGCTTGGTACGAGTGGTACCCCGACTACGCTTACACATTTTCGGGCTTTTCTGTCTCTGCTGGGGACACAATCGTGATGACCGCCGCGGCCAGCAGCGTCAAGGCTGGCACCGTCACCCTCGAAAACACGACCACCGGCAAGACTGTCACACACTCCTTCTCGGCCGAGACTGATGAGCTCTGCGAGTACAACGCTGAGTGGATCGTTGAGGACTTCGAATCTGGCGGCAGTCTGATCCCCTTTGTGGACTTCGACAGCGTCACTTTCACTGACTGCTCGCCGTCCGTCTCGGGCACCACCATCATCGACATCCGCCAGTCCCTCCAGGTTCTCACTTCGTGCTCTACCTCCGGTACGACCGAGGTCACCTGTGAATACATCGGTTAAAAGCATTCTCAGAGAACCAGAGTGCCACTAACTGGACTCGAGCAGCGATGTAATTCTTTGTGTCAAACAGGCCGACAAGTTTGATTTCCTTCAGCATTAGTATGTTGGGACTTGGCTTACTGCAAAAGGTTATGATTGGGCTTTACAGGGGCATACGTAGCTTTGGGCTCTAGCTACCTACCTAGGCATTTATGTACCTTAGTAGGCTCTTCCTTCGATTCTTGCTGTTGAATACTTCGATTATTGCGCAAGGCCAAGTATATACAAGACTGTGGTTCCAATTTTATGTTGTCCCCATGAGATTTATCTTTGTTGCCCTTTAGTTACTTTGCCTGGCATTCAGGCTCAAGAAATGCATGCGTTTCCTACCTTTCTTGCTTGAAACTACCTACCTACCTTGAATGGGATATCATTGCCCTCCTCCACGCGGAGTCTTCGTGCCACGCACGTCAACCTAGCACTCTGGTATTGTCCTACCATTAGGGAGATTTTCCACATATCGGTCTATATGGGCCGTTGTAGTCAGCCCACAGTTTCTGTTTTTTTCAGCTTCAACATCGAGTGCATCATCTAAGCCTTGCCACGCGTGTTGTTGGTGGCCCATTTGAGAACTGACTTGCCCCTTGACTGAAGCAATGGGATTTAAGAACTAGGCAGCTTCCTGAGTCAGTATAGTTTGTCGAACTGGAATTCGCCCTCATTGAACATGCTCGCAATCTCTTTAGTGGTCTTATCTTCCCCCGGCTCGAGGAACATCAATAGGCCCTCGGAAATCACAAGAGTCGGTCGATCAATCGTTACTTCTTGAGTCCAGCCTGGGCTTGTGGTCTGGAGTGCGCGCAGCGTAGTAAATCAACAACCAAGGGCTGGCCAACATCTTTCCAACGCACGTTCTTTTCCTTTCTGAGGTGCCATTATCTGCTGTGTAGGCTACACGGCAGACGTGAAAATACTACTAGATTACCCCATGTCTGTCCAAGTAGTCCTATTTTGCCCCATGGTGAATTCAGAATATTGTGTCAGGGTAGGTACTTACCTGACTCTAATCATCCAGAAGTTGGGCTCGGCATGCTATGGCTCGGACGCATCGCCAGTCTTTCTGATGGTTATTCTCCCCGGTATCGATGTCACACCGTTCTATCAGCTTCTGCGCATAGTGGTTGCCTAGCACGAGCTTCGAGGATCGACAGGTTTGAGCTCTCGTGAAGAGCGGGTATGGAAGCAACTCTTCGGACCCGGTCAGTAGAAATATTGCTTCCGTCGGGAAATTTTCCACTGCTATGGTTGACAGTGCTAGGAGCTGACTATGACCGGTGATATTCTGAGAGCTAATACGCCAAGAATGAAGGTGACGTCGAGGCTGTTTCTAGATTTAGGTAATACCTATATCTAATAGTATAAGGTATTATAATCTTAACCTTCTTAAGTAGGGCCTTAAGGATCTTAATATCTAAAGAGTAGCTATCCTCTGATAGCAAAGCGACCTTATAATTATACTTAATAGCCACTTCTTCTATAGCCTTCTCTTTAGCAGCCTTCTCCTCTATAACCTTATCTATAGTATTAGAGTCTCGGATTATAGGGGCCGGTGTAATATATAACTTAGGCGGTAGTCTGCTAGCCCGTTTATTTATAGCTGCCTTCTTTATAATTAGCTTATATAAGCTAGCCTTCTTCGCAGCCGGTCGATAGTTAGCTATAATAGTACTAGTGCTAGCCTTTTATTTTATAAGCGCTATCTTAGTAGAGCTTAAGGGTAGTAGTAATAGCTAGAACCTTATAGCTAGCTTTAGGTTCGAATATAGGCGGCGTAGGCCGTATTAGACGATTAGAGGGTTTATATAGAGAATAGAATAACTTAAAGAATCCTCTAAGGTATAGCTAAGTTAATTACTATATAAAACTATTTACTAGACTTATACTAACTGCTATAGTAGGCAGGACCTATACTAGTATATACTCTATATATCTAATCTTAATATTACTAGTACTTTAGCGCTGGTTAGACTACTAGATAGAGGCTTAGCAGTAGGAATTTTACGTTCGGGTATAGTCGCTATATAAAATAATAAGTTTAAAAGTCGCGATATATCGTTAAAGGCTCTGAAAAGCCTTAGCTGATTTTGATATTGCAGATTTATACTCGTAGACTAGAAATATACCGCGCTAAGCAGTGGACCTATACGAACGGATGAACGCAAATGAGAATAAGCGTATTTGCGACAGGATCTACTTGCATGCGTGCACTTAACATCCTTGCATTCGGCCGAGAGACGTCCCGCAAAGATATTCCCGGATCGCCACGATCTGGAGGCTCCTATGAAGATCGGCTGCAGGGAATGAGGGAGAGTCTAGACCGTGCCTGCTTGTTGGAATTCGGGGGAGGAGTTGCTAGACTGGCATGAGACATTTTGCGGCTCAACACACTCGAACATCGGGGTGAAAATTGTACTAGTATATTTCTAACAAATGGCTCAATCAAGCAAGCTGGTCGATGCACTAGAGCGTACTTTCAGGTAAACATTAGATAATCGTCTGTGGACGACAGCAGAATCAGACCTTGCGAGAGAGCACTAACGTGTCTTCGCAACCATGCCAAGCTCGGCGGATTTACCTGTATCCGAAAAGATGGCTGTATGGAACGACTGCATGCGTCTCATGCCCTCCACATCACTCTGCCTTGATCGCGATCCATACATCATCTCATCGAACGTGGCGTTGACGAGGTCCTCTGAACTATCTCCAGGACCCACTTCTACCCCGTTGGCCGTGACCCTGGTCGACTTAGTCGACTTCGTCGACTTCACGTCTTTTAATTCGTGTCCAGTAGTGTCGTCGAAACGGCTGCCGGAACCTGTCCTTCTGCCAGACGTGAGGCGACCCCTGACCTTGAAGACAAGCGGACGTAGAATCGGAAGACTCGAGCAGAGAATCGCTGCGTTGTACTCAGCCAACGTCCATAAGCCTGCCGCGACATTGTCCCAGGTTGGATCCGTGGCCGACGCGGCCGCTCGGAGGGTTGGAACGCGGATGATAGAGATCACACAGACGCTATGCCAGTATCACATTAGCTCGATCCCCACCCACGTTTCAGGCTGGCCCGGTCGTGTGATATGGCCAAGACTCACAAGAAACCAAGACCAAATATGCCCAAGAGCACCACCTTCTGTCGCATGGGAATCGGAAGCTCCCAGATGCAGGGTAGTGGGATCAAGAAGATGACAACATCCGTAACAAGGCTGCCGATCGAGGTGAATGCCCAGATTGGCAGAGTGTCCAGGCACCACGATGCTGTGTTGGGCTCCAGGGCTCCAAGCGGAATACAAGCTAAACTCAGGAGGAGGACTTGTACGATCATCCAAAGACCGACGAAGATTAACGTCCAAAAGCAGGCTCGTTGCAGCTTGGGACTTGGGAAGATGCGACGATACTGGAGGAGGAAGGATATCTTCGTCACATTCAATCCGATGTTATAGCTTAAAATGGTGAGGTAGAGGAACTATTCCATAAGGTTAGCCGTGAACGCAAACCGAGCTTCATAGCGGGCACCTGACTACTCACGATCAGTGACTGCCGAATGCTTTCCGGCGACAGTGTTTGAATATGCCGACCAAGACCGGCGCGCGCCTCTAATAAGACGGTCAGTCAGTCACCGCCCCCACGATCGTTGGCCTTTGTTGACATATTCACCGAGCGCCGTGGCCATGCCAGCGACGATAGCCAAAATCTGGGCTACCAACATCGTCCAATCATCTGCACCGGCAGTCTTGAGCAAACACGTTCGAGTGAACAGCCGCATGCCGAACACGACAGTCGAGAGAGCGGTTAGAACGATGCTGACGATGATCACCATGCTGCTCCGGGACTCTGTTGGAACGTCCGACATTGCCGACGTGTCTGCTGTTGCCGACATGGTCGCTGGTAGCAACACACAAAGTTTGTGGTAAAGACAGAATGAAATCGAAAAGACTTGAGATATCTCGGTGTGGAGAATCGTGATGAGGAACGAGATCTCAGTGCACAGACGATTGGGAAAGTTAAAGCGACAAGAAAGCTCGACCTTTCTCGTTCATCTGCCCAGGCGGCCGGCCACAGACATTTATGTTCTGCCCTGTAAGCATCGATCAACAACAGGGTTGGCAACCTTATCCCCTCCCTGGGAGCATTAAGATATGTACCGCAGTATTGTGTACGCATAGGGGAGGCACATTGGCATTGTTCATTTTGAGGTTACATCCGAGCGGAGATTGCAAACTTTCTGTCGCGACATAAGATTCACCACCAACCTGTAGCACCTGGGCAGGGTGTGAGCAGAACATTTTAACCTTTCCCGGCATTGTGGTGAGCCTAAGATCAGATCTGGGGGTCTTCCCAAGACGATTCAACCACACTGCAACCGACGGTATCATACGAAACTCATATTGCGTTGAACATGGTCGTTGACGAACGGGGAACTAGCCTGAACGGCGAGATCTGCCCAGATAGCCGTCGCACCGGGTGCTAGAACTAACCCCAGGCTCGAAGAGATAACCTGGAAGCTAGCAGCTCCTCAAAATGTTGGACGAGAAATGCTGCACGCTAAGCACTCTCTGTGCTGAAACCATGTTGTTAGTAACCGGAACATCCCGTGTTCGACTAATACCTAGATCTGGGAGTTCACTTGTGAGAGATTTAGGATCTGCGTGCCGATGCGCATCACACACTGGCCAGACGTGTACATGACAAGGGAAAAGCTCACACCTAGTCCCTACTATGGCACCACACTTCCCGTATTGCTGTGTGTCTGTTGGGTTTTGGTGTTTGTTGTAGATTGTACTCCAATGCGAAGTCCGTGCAGGCGTGGTCCATAAAACTTAAGATGCACCCCCGCAGGAAACAATGTTGAGCCACCCGGTCAGTCAGTCTCTTTCGATGGACATTTTGATATGGATCATTTGGTGGGCATGAAGAATACGGTATGGGAAATGCCGAAGACTGGGTAGAGGTCGTTCATCGGAATTACCGAGATCGACTATATGCCTCAGACTATCAGGCGCATCATCTGAGGAGACACGGAGGAATGGCAGTATTCTAAACTGGCTTGCGAGGAATCTGCTCCGCTACTCCGCTGCTCCGCAGGGCTGTTGCTTATCTCAAGTAAAGTTTACGCCTAGTCTCAAAAAGTCTCCGTCGGATCGGCAGTGAAGACCGTCCCACCTTCTCGGGACCCCCGGGGCTTCCCCTTCCCCGTTCCCCTGCAGCAGTAGAAGGCCGGAGCTGGGCATCCAGAAGAAGTCGACCGTCGTGCTAGTGACATGCTGCTATACAGGATGAGGGAATCCTAAGCCGAATTCTTTGCAAACAGGTCCCTGCTTTCATGCATTTATTGTTAAACGACTACGAGGCAAATAGCCTTCGGGTTTTTTTATTGTATCAATCTGTTCAGACCCTATCAAAGCTTAGATATGTGCCTTTGGGAAGAATATGCAAAAGCGAATTCGCCAGTGCGTGCACTGGTTACGGACCTATATAGTACGTATATCTTCCCCCACAACTTTGATCCAATGAAAGTTGTTGCGAATCGTTGTCTTAATGGATGAGAAGCCGTTCGTCCAAATAGTCTCTAGCTAGCGCCTAGGAGGAGAACATATTCCCACCAGGTCATTCGACGTCTCTCTCTCAAAGAACCCCCCCCCCCCACATAAAAAAAACCCCCGCAATCGTGGCTTCTTTCTGTGGCTTTTTCCTCCGGATCTGGCTGCATTATCTGAGACACGCCTTTGTTATGCACGCCCTGCTCGGCCGAGAGATCTGGCACCGTTGTTCCCGAATCTGTGGGAATTGCAGGGAGGAAGGGGTGAGGTTGGGTTGCACAGCGTACCCATCCACACAGGCGGTATTGTACAAGAAAAAGGGGCGCCCTAGGTACCTAGTTCGGTTCCTCTGACCCAGGCCTGCAACAGGACACACTGTAGTATATAGTACCATAGTAGTCAGCCTCCCGCGAAGATCGCGCCGTAAAATACTTACAAGGTACCTCTGGGGACGGCCCACTTACACATTGCCAGGGTGCCCGTACCCCTCAACCCCTCATCCCATCGGCCAAGAGGTTCCCTCCGCCGTCTGTGTGCACTCTACCTGCTGAACTCTAATAAGTAGCAATCACCTGCCGATTACTGCGCTATCAAAGTCTTGACCCCGTTGGGAACATCGATCGGATGGAGCGTTTCAGCGCGAGGAATTACAGCATTCGTCGAACCTAATGGTAATAAATTCCGAGATTGACTGATTCCATTGCTGAGACGAGCAGGCCAGACGTTGGTGAGAGGAAACTGTGCACTCTACTGCTCTAAGCTAGAATGGAAAGAGAGAAAAGGAGCAGTAGAAGGTTTATATAGTAGAGAGGAGCAATGAAGTGGGCCCATATCCCTGTCACAATTACAGATGGAGAACAATAAGGAATATATAACTCAATGTGCTAACTCTTCCGCAGCATGCTAAGCGTGGGACTAGTGCTGTGGTCTATGCTTGATTAGTATAAGAGACACCATTATTGGTCTTGTCACGTTCAACGGGGGGTTTCAACGTCGGGATGTAATACGCTTCGAATTATTGAACAACAACACACTATTCCATGTAGTCCGACTGGAGACTTCGATGGTCACGCTGGTCCAAGACCAGGACCTCCACTGGCCCATGTGGTAAGATACAGTATCGCTGTCCAGACGATTCCCTGCTTGGCGTGGGGAGTGGTTGTGCCTGCTTCGGATGATGCTGATCAGTTATGTAGTTGTAGTTGCCGCAAGCCACATGAGCCGCAATGCTTTTTCGGGAACCTCCATTCTCTAGGTGCTTTTTCTTCCGGGGACCCAGTTGCTGGGTCAGGCGTGGCGGGTCTGGGAGTTGTCGATCCTGCTACTGTCTCCGATTCTCGTGAAGGCCGTGCTGCCTTCACCGGCTCTCGCGAGGGCAATCCTTCCTCGGTTGATGGTCCCGAAACCCATGGCCCCCGGCTCCTCAAGTTGACGAGTCTCCTACGGCCTTTTCGGCCTGGAAAATTTCGCCGGAGGAAACGATTTTACTTGTGCTTGGGGTTTCTGGGTGCAGATCAGAAGTATCGAGAGGGCGGGTGTTGGGTTCGATGAGGGGCTGGTCCAAGGCCTGCAAGAAATGGCTCTTCTTCTCCAGCTTGGCTTCGGTGAAGTCATCATCCACATCGCTTTCGTCGTTGATGGCCTCCTCTGAGGGTGACGGGGCATCAGACTCTGCATATTCATTCACACGTAGAAACAGAGTCACATCCCAATCCCACTCTGTGCCAAAATCCACCTCGTTATCCGATTCGCTCTGTCTTCTCTTACCCTTGCGCTTGGCCTCTGTCCCTTCGTCAGTTTGAGCTTGACCTTCCCCTTGATCCTCGCTCATGCTGCTGCGATGACCACGCCGGCGTTTCATTCTCACCAGTAAACTTCGCATCGATAACATTGTCGCAGTGGTGCTGGTGGATCTCATGGAAGCCGTGTCGCTCGCCTCGTCCCCGTCCCCGCTTTTGCGACGGCCACCAAGTATACTCTTCACTTTTCCTCTTATCTTGTCTTCTTCTGATTCCACGGTTGCCGAGGTGCTAGCGGATCTCATTTCTGCCGTGTCTGCTGCTGTGTCTTCTGGGTCCCTTTCTGTCAATCTTTCCGGCTGCGTCATGTTCTTGTAATAGTTGAGAGCCTCTGGAATTGTCCAGTCTAAGTCTGGATTCCTTTCCGTTACGGAGTGCCTGGCAGGTGGGAAGTCATTCATCGAGGTGCCGTGTACATGTTTTGCCCAATGGTTCTGCGGCGGGAGCTCATCTATCAGTCTCTTCATCGTCCTCCGGTTGAGCTTTATCCAGTTTGGGCCCTTGTGCTCCTAGGCAAATCTGCCCGTTTGTTCAAGCGTCTTGTTGTGTAGTTCGCTTCCGAACTTCGACACTGGCGTGAATTCGCCTAACCTCTTTCGGGCGTCAGCTTGTTCGATGGCATAGCGCATCTCATCGGTGCGGTGTAGCATATCCGCTGTCTTGGGAAACAGAGCGTCCATCCACAACTGGTATCCTCCCGAATTTATATGGACATGATCTTCCAGGTGATGCTCAAGGTTGAACTCTTCAGGAACTGGCAGGAATTGGATTCGTGGAGGCTCAGGATCAAACGTAACAGGGACGTGAAGGAAGTTTCGTCGCGAGCGTCCTATATCGAAGTAGTCGAGTTGTTTTGGTGGCCCCTTCCACTCAGGCTGAAAATCGACTCGAACGATGCCGGCCTCCAATCTTGCTCTTTCCGCGTCATCTCGTGTCTTGAGGGCTCGGTGGTCGATGGGCTTAAATTGCGGCATAGTGGGATCTGAGTCGGAAGAGTCTCCGCTGGCGGCATCATCGCCTGCATCTGCCGATTGTGGTTTGTCGTACTGGATCTTCCCCGTTCCTGACTGTGCTGCACTAATTGCAGAATCACGTCGTTCTTCTGGGTCGCAGGGCTCCGTCCCTATTTTGTATTCTGTCTCAGCAGCCGGTGATGCTGTAGGTCCAGTTGGGGTTGCGAAATCGTGGCTGTGAACTCCAAGAAGTTGCAATTCCTTGGGGTCAGGATTGTCAGAGTCCACTGAACCCATCCTTTGATGTCCATATGAAATTGCAGGCCCATCGTCTTCGGCATCTAACAAGGATCTTGAGGGTACGTATGAGATTGCAAGGGCAACTTCTTCTACAAGGTCCTTCAGCTTGGCATTCGCTTGGTCGATCAGCTCGTTCGGAATATCCTTGCGATAAAACAGTGCCGTCACCAAGACATGAGTTTCCGGAGCCGAGATATGGAACAGAGCCATCAAAAGGACTCTCATGGCCGACACGCTGGCATCGGTGAGTCCTTTCTTCTTGTGTAAGTTGTTCGTGCCAGCGTGAACCACCCATAGCTTGACTTTGGTCTTGCGTTGAGAGAGAGCATCCACCAGGCCACGGGAAACCCTCTCATGTCCCTCCTTTGGGGGAGTTTCGTCACCCGTTAGCCGATAAAGCATATTTTCGATTTTGTCGCCACCGCAGCCTGCGTTGAGCACAGCACTGAGCCTGTGAAGGAGCCTTAAATTTGCGATGACTCGGTCGCCGTTCATGCTTTGGAGCCGGATCTTCGACAACATCTGCTCTGATGGCCACAATTGAAAACTCGGGGACTGTCCTGTGGTGGACATGCGCTCGATCATGGAGTCACCGAGGAGCACCACTCGGGCGGTCCTTGAAGCTTTGGCGAGCGTGGGTATATGATCATCGCGCGAGGTCTGGAGCGAGCGCTCCTTGAATCTGCCCATTTGCCGTGCAACCTGCAGTATATCCGTCGACTCGGTAGTCGTGCCGGCGGTGGCTCCTGTTCTGGAAAATTCGGCCATTTTCTTGCCGGTGTTGGGTCCACGAACGTCGGCGTGGCCAGAGCTCTGGATGTCGGTATCCAGATATCTCGGCTGGCGGCTGGGTCCCGGTAGTCGCTCGGAGTAGTGACCGTGGAACGATGGAACGATGGAATTTTAACGAATGTGGTGCCATATACTGGCGTTCTATCAATTTTGGTTGAAAGAATAAGGCCGTGAAAGACGGAGTCGTCGAGAATGATGTTTACCGTGGCGTGGCTGTGCCTGGTCAGACCAGGCCAGACCTGGGGAAGGCGCAGGGCTGCGGACCCTCTGGGCGGCCAGAGTTTGTGGACTCACTCACCGAACCTGCCATATCTCAACAAATGATTTATTCGGGCGGCAGCGATGAAGTGGTTGCGTTTTGCACCTCAAATGATGCGGTGATTTGAACCTATGACATGTTGGCACTGCCCGGGCCCGCTGGGGGGAGCTCTAGGCCCACTTAGGTCGCCGACGTATGACTATTTCGGGGCTTGAGCTGGAGTTTGGCGATCAGCTTCTTCTCTATTTCCAAAGTCAACCTGAGGACACATTAAAGCTCAGCGAAGGCGAGGTATACCGTATACGGACTATTTGCCCGGGAACATCAAAGGCTCAAAATTCTCACGCAACCAACATAGGTACAAGGCTTGCTATTGGTATATTCTATGTCCGCTCCAAAGCATTCCATTTATAGACCTCGAATTTAGTCTTTGTTAAAGTCTTGCGGAAATCCGAGTCCAGGTCGCCTACAAGGTACTTGGGTGTCCAGGATTTTGCTCAGGTATCCCATAATACTGAATCAATCTTCTACTATGTGCCGAAGTTTTATTCCTGATTGTTTGGATCGTGTGTCCGAAATTCCGGCGAAGCCTTTGTGGTACATGGCTAAAACAAATTTCCTAGCTGAGCCCAACCTTAGTCGACAACCCTTTCGACTATGAAATTTCCTGCAAGCATCATACCTACCTACCTACCTACCTTAGGTAAGTATACTCAGTGTTGAACATAGGCCTAGTATTTCAAACCAAGTCAACCCAATCAGATCATGATGCCGGATTTATCCATACTGTCCGAGGGTAAAGTCTCGACTTTAGTTGATAGACTTGGCTCGTGTAATTACTTCGACCCTGAAAAGGGCTACCGTTTCATATAGGGTTTACAAGTATATCAGACCAAGTCAAAGCGAGCCAAATCAACAACTCTGCCTTCAAGCCGAATCAAGCTACCTAGTGATCAGACGCGACTTGCTACCAATGCTCATGCTTGCAGTTGGCAATTCATTAGAATAGTCTCTGGCCAGGCGGCGGAGGCCTCGTCCTGATTACATTTTCTAAGGTACTCCCTCGTATGTACGCCCTGCTCGGCCGAGAGACGTCTGGCGCCGGTAAAATTATTCCCGGCTGATCTTCCGGGGTCCTTCCGAACACCCAGAAATGAACTGCCATGCTTACACACCTAGGGCGTGATCGGCTTATGGGAAATTCGGCCAAAACGTCCCGTAGGAGTAACTTCGAGGATCGACAAATTAGCTCGGATGCCCTATAATAATTGCTTATACCTTATAAGGCCCCCTTATCGCAGAATTCCAATTGCCGATCGTCCTCTTTAGTAGCAGAAGGGAGAGTTAGGGTTAAGAAGAAGGGGGGGGAAGGGTTAGGGTTATAGCGAAGGGACTATTGCCGTATTAATGAAAACTCTTATAGGACGTTTACTCCTATAGACCGTTAGATTAAGGTCCTATAGTAGTATCCTATAAGAAGAGGTTTTTAAGCAGAAATATAACGATCTTTTACTTAAAAGGCTAGCTCGACTACTAAGATAAAAAGATATATCGCAGATAGGGGTAAAAAAGTAGATAAATGTGAAGGGCTGGCCCATACGGTGGGCTCCAGACTGGCTAGCTTGTCTGCGGCCTTCAGCTAACGTAAGTCAGCTACATTAGCTTACTCCACTGAGCCAAAAGGTACGTAACAATCCTGAACGCCAGGATTATGCTAGCCAGACTGATATGGATAGACTTCTTCTTCAGGCTAGGGCATAGCTCAGCCCATCACAATAAATAATATCCGGAGTAGGGGCAGATATTAAATCGGCCTTAGCATTAAAAATACTACTTATTTAGGTATAGCATCGTTTTTCTATAGGATATTTGCTCCCATAGAATATATTTACCGTCTTATAGGCTCTAGGCTAATTACGCCCTTATTCTAGGCAGGGAGCGATTTATACTCCTCTTTAGAACGTCTATAATAGATATTTAATTATAGATTAACGCTTTATCAAAAATGAATTTTTAAGAGGTATTATAGCTAAAAAGGGAATAGAGTTAAAATATATAGGTGCTAACGAATATAGTTTAATCTAAAGTGCATTAATATTTATTTTAAGTTCTCTACTAAGGATATAAGTCGCATTTCTGAATGTTTTTTTACTTAAAAAGAAGTATTATTCTTCTTAATATCTGAAAATCTGAAAATTCAATAACTTTAAATCTTATAGAACTATAGAATATATAGAGATATAGCTTATCTATTATATAAGTAGCTGCTTTTATATAATATAAGTTGATAAAGATTAAATTTAAACTTTTTCTTTAGTATTTAACTCTATTAGTTTAGTAAGCGCAGCTTAAACTTAATAAGAAGTCTTTTTAATTGTGAAGGGCTGGCCCACAGGGCTCCAGACTGGCTAGCTTGTCTGCGGCCTTCAGCTAACGTAAGTCAGCTACGATTGATCTTCAGGATGGAACCTTATTGCTTATACTTTTGAGACTTGAAATTTGCAATTACGAGCCACTTTGAATTCCACGTATCGAGGTTTCATATCGATGCTCAAGAGTGCTTTAGGGAGTAGTGGTTTATGCCACAGCCAGGCCTGCTAACCGAACCAAGAATGCTAACCAGGGTTGCAAACAATCCTACTGATTCCACTGCCCTAGTGGGAATGGGGTCAGTAGGAATAGCCCTTGCGCACCCACCGATAGATACCTGGAAATGGCAGGGGCAGAGGGGAGGGTAGGGAGGGTACCGTCTCTATTATTTTCAAAATGAAACCCAAGGGGCACCCTCGGATCCGGCCCGCCGGGCGGCTCGGCTTGGAGGTCTGGGCCCCATGCCTTACCCCCCCCCTTTTTACTATATTTCCATCCTAATCCCACCCTAATCCCACTCTATGTCAAACCCACTGATCCCAACTAATAATTACCCTGATAACTACTTAGTACGAACTGAGGGGCTCGGTGGCGGTGGGATCGTTTGTAATCATGAGGCTGACGATACAAAAGAAAACGAGATTCTTTAGACAAACAAATAAGACGGGACTGGACGCGCACGCTACACGATTGAACAACTTTATCCAAAGAAACTTCGTTGGACCTATGATATACGTAAACACAACTAACACATACATACTACTACTATGGAGCACAACGGGACATTAATAGAGCGGTTGATTCAGTTCGTAATACTGATGATATTGACTATTTATATCGTAATTAATATCTCCGGAGTTTCGGTAAGGAGATCCTAATAGTTATAGTTGCCTGGTCGTGTTGACCTAACCTGTCCTACAGGTTCCACTGCCAATACTACTTATTATATAGCATTGTGATTTGATAGCTAGGTAGGTGCTTTATAACTTAGGTTGCTTCTCTGGAGGAGATCGGGCTCACTTCCATCTCTGAAAATTGGTCTTGATGAAGGGAATCAATACTGATTCGTCGCTGCGGGGACGAACTGGATGAGCCCTCAACACTAGACAAGGTTGACCGGCGCTCGCCGTTCCTGTCTGCAACTGGAGATTGTGTGTCCTCAAGGATAAGGAGAGAATCGATGCTCGGTTGCCGCTCCAGTCCTTCCGCGTGGTGCCCAGCAGCTTGATCATTGTGACCAGCTGATGACTCCTCATGAGCACCGTGACCTGCCTCAACATCCCGGTTTGTCTCGGGCATCTCATGCTCGTTCTCGACCAGCGTGACCCCGTCGTTAAAGTCCACTCCTTCTAGCGTCCGGCACGTGTCAAGCACACTGTCTCCCCACACCTTAAATTGCCTACGAAGGCCAAGATTCATCCGGCTCGCGTTCCCACTCTGCCGCGGCGTTCGTTCGCTGCTGTTTCCGCCCATATACTGGTCATAGCCACTCCTCCGCCTCAAGGCTGCGGCCCGGCGCTGAGCCTCCCGGGATTCTTGCTCGCGGGTGTGGACGAAGAGCGAGCGGAAGGAGACTAGACAGGCGACTATGACGGCTGATTTGGTGAGAATCACAGCCAATGACACAATGGGTTGAGCGAGGTGAATTATTGCCAACTACCGAGTGAGAAGCGAGGGAAAGAAGGAGACACGTAGAACTTACATACGCACAGCTCAATATGAAACCAGAACCAGATCCATGGGATATTGATTGTTTTGCCTGTTTCCGACTCCTCAAAAACGCTGCTCAGAATCGCACCACGCAGGATTGTCGCCACGATAGTCAGTCCGACAAGCGAGAAGATGGCAGCGAGAGCAATCTTCTTACGCATTGAGATGCGCACACCCCAGAGGATCCAGATCGGAAATGCAATAACTATGCGCAGCAATTAGTATTCAATTCTTCGCATTCCTTCCTCTCTCCAGCCCCTGTTTCCTCGTTCTGCTTGACTAGGATGCTCACGAGACATGGACGGGGTTGACAGAAAGGACTCACTCAACGCATCCGTGATGATATCCCTATTATGTATTAGAAGCCTGGAGTGACATACTCTGGAACTCTCCCCACGAGACAAGATAGGCATCGCTCCAGGAAGAAGAAAGGGATACTCACAGCGCCACCGTCACCCTGAAGTAAGTGAAATAGACGTTCTGATCCTCGGCCGACTCGCAGTTCTTGAGCGTATAGGCAATGCCGTTAAAGAGACACCGAAACGTCGGGACGCCCATGCATACGCTTATGATCCCGCATACCATCACCACAGCGAAAGAAATCCACCATATTACGAAAAAGCTGCGCACGCCTCGACTACCCAACCGACGAAAAAAGAACATGAAGTTTGCCTTGATAACATACAGGGCTATCATGAAGAAGATAATGGCGGAGCCGAGGCCTTCTATGGGTTGGGTTGGGCATGCTGTTAGTCTTTGCCTAGTTTTATTCTTCTTTGGAACAAATGCTGTGATTCATGTAAGACGCGGAAGGAGGTTAGGAAAATAAGGGAGGTGCTGAGCGTAAAACGTTTCGCGTACTCAACATAGCGCTCGCTTCTGCCAGGAACGCTGCGAGTTCATCAAACCCAAGGACCTTCGTGCCATTGGTCACGCTCATGAAAAAGTAGATGGATGCCGAGAATCGCTGGCCGAGCGCCTCGTCGGCGACAAGCAGGCACAACGTGGCGAGCATAAGGTAGTCCTCGACGATGAGTCGGCGGAAGGCCGTGATCCGGATGTAGAGTCGCGCAGCGAGGGCTACGAGGGAAAGCGAAAAAAAGAACCAATTGATGCCCTGGGAGTAAGTGTTAGGGGCCAGCGCATGAGTTGGTTGCGAGTGCGTACTTACATCAAAAGCGGTCTGCGACAGCTGCGTGGTCGTCGCCTTGTCGTTAGCCATCTGAATCTTCCTGTGTTGTTGTCCGCTTCAAAGCACGAGGCTGTGCTCTCCTTGACCCTAATAAACAACTTCCTATGATTTCATGTTGATGCAAAATCTTCGGGGTTCCTTTTTCGATTCCAGAATGACGAGATCGGTCCCCTCCCCTCTAGGATTGGAAAGTAGGACGTTGGAAAAAACAAAGGGTCAATCATCACTCGTAAGCACTGGGGTGTTACCACCCTCCCTACATACCTACCTTTTAGCACGACGTCCCGAGGACTTTTGGGACCCTGGCACTGTGGCGCTCGGCGTTCTCCACTACACTACTACCCAGTGAACCACGTGTTTTACCACTATGCATGGGGTGCAACCATTCGCAACTCGCAATTGTGGGCTGCTGCAAGTGAACCGCTCCTCCATTACTACCAAGTACTCAGCTACTGGGACAGTGTTACGGTACAGGGTTGCATCGTCTCCGCAATGTCTGCCAAGCGGCTGACTTCACCAAATGATTCGTCTATGGCTTGCTGACTGTACCACGCTACTATAGTACGGTCAAACAGGGACACCAAATGTGGCGTGGAAAATGCTGCAGTATCACGAGTATGTAGATAACGACCGATAGAGGAGGGCTGATAGACACGGGGCAACCTTAGATCAGGTAGAAATTGCCGGAACCAGAAAGCGTCATCGAACGGAATACACATTTTCCTCGCATTCTACCATACATAACGATGGCAGAACAACACTCTAGACAAGGTTTTTCTTTCCCTCTCATATCCTCTGCTTTCCCGGAGCTTTGTTGAATGTCAATTAGTATTCATATTATTATCCAGAAAAAGATTCTGTTGCATTGACCGTTCTGAACGGATGGAAAATATCCCCCCCCCCTGTATAGTATACTCATCACTCTTTCCCTTCTACAGCTTCCTATTGTAATGCCAACGATCCACATTGACTAAATCATACATTACATGCAACCCAAACCTATGCGTTGTGACAAAACAACTACAAGAGGATTGCAAGGCCAATGACGACGACAGCAGCACTGCTCAAAATGCCGCCAGAAATTGTTCTGCCTGGGGCAGCAGCAGTCTGATAAGGCGAGGATGTTGAAGAAGAAGCAATTCCTGATCCAGTCGAGGTCCCCGAGGCAGTACTGTTAAAGCTCATTTGCGCAAAGTTGGCGCACGTGAGTCGAGTCGTATTACTTGTGTGAATAACGACGGACTTGTCGCCGAAGAAATAGGGCGAGCCTGGGAAGGTGGACAAATATGGATCCACGTAGCTGCAAGTAAACCAGACCATTAGCGTTACGAGAATAACTTCATTATCTTTATCCTTTCAACCCACCTCATAGAGAAGGTCTGCGATGTGACATTTCCGTGCTTGCCGGCGAGATCTCCCGCCTGACATGTATGCGGGTTGGTACTGTCGCACGGATAGTATTCGCCGCGGTTCGTAGGATCTAAGTGTCCCATCGTCGAAGTGCAGTTCCCATCCGCAGGTACTGCCATGCCGTGAACGTGATAGACTGTGGTATTGCATCAGATTGTCGTTTTTAACTCAAGGCGAAATATAGAAGGCGTACCGAACGGGCCGTACGTCTCGGACGGAATTCCATTGAAATTCACAGTGAATCGCACACCGTTCGACGTTCCAACACCCATGATACTACCAGAAATTGTTGACCCGGCATACGGATCAAACATGCCGGTCGGCAGTGTAGCAACATAAGTTGCAGTTGGCAGATTCGTCTGTGCAGCTGCAGGACCATCAAGTCCTGCAAATCCTGGGTTCATTGGCCCATCGTAGATAATAGCGCCTTCTTCTGTATCAACACCTGAAAATTCCGTTGGGGAAACGGGCAGAACCCCGGATTTTGTTGCGGTTAGGCGTGATGCTGGAGGTGGTGCCCCTTGAGCTTGAAAGGCTTGGGTGAGCGAAGCACCACCCATAATCGTGAAGAGTATGGATCGCATTGTTATTTTGACTGAAGAATTTCAGTTTAAAAGTTTCCAATTACATGCAAAAAATTCAATATGGCCTAGATAAAAGCTGCAAGTTGATGGAGCATAAACATTTGGCACAGGTACCCTCCTAGGGGTTTATATATTAACCAGCTGTCTATCCTTGTGTAAACTGCTCATGCCAATTAGTGTTCTCAAAGGCAGCAGGATGACGATAATCACATCATAGACATGCACCAAAAATAGAATGAAGAAATCGGAGCATTGCGTTGCAGTGGTCTTTCTTCCGGCCAAACAGTCTCTGGCTATGTTTTTTGAAGCTAAATCTGGGGAAACCAAGCTCGTATTCTAGTGGCGTAGCCTTTCCCTGTAGGTTATTATACAATCAATGAGCCTTGCAGCTTGATGCCGGCCAGCCGATGAATACAGTAAAACAGCATCTGAACATATTGTTGTTGGTCAAACTATCAGGTCGAAGTGATACGGCTGTCAATGCTTGTCAAGAAGCGTTCCACCCAGTGAGCATTCAAATCTACACATAGAGGCATCATAGGAACGGGATGAGTATGCTGCCATCCCCACTTTTTTCTGGCAGATCGGCCAGCCTGGATATAGCCCTCATGGAAGGGTTGAGACCGATTTGGTGCAGAGATGAAAAATGAATAAATTAGCCACCACCTGAACTTCCAAAATCTTGTGAATCTGTGAGCACTTGGCCGATCCTCCAAGGCCATAGTTTAAAAATCGTGACGACATTTGCACTAGTTCAATGCTTAGGCTGGTCACCTACCTAGAAGTGTAACTCTATCGCGTCAATGACTACAGGATACAATGCTGTAACTTAGGTCAGCCAATCACCCTTAACAGCACACTAGAACTTACGAGACAGAATTTAATTAGTTGTATTAAACAGGATCCCTGCCTTCACCCTGCCACAGCTACCAGGGACAGAGTACCTAATTACATACCTAACCGGTTTGCAAGGACTATGAACAACAAAATAATGAGAAAATACAACAGAGTTACAGATTGATGATTATTGCTGCATACAGCAATGGCACTCAGTCCTATATATCACTCACTCACACAATTTTCAGTTTTGCTACAATCTCATTTAAGAGTCCATTGACTGACTGGAAGCAGTATTAGCATGCATTCTTCAGCATAGCTCTCCTTTCTCCCTTTCACAGTCCACACATAAGTACAGTAGCAACTCCTGATATATAAACAGTTCGAGACTATGTTTTAGTTTGGAAGATTCATAGTATATCTAACTACTGCATAGCTTACTTAGGTTCTCAATCAAAACAACTATACCTACTAGAACCTAAAAAAATTAGTTAAACAAGAAATATATAGACTGCTATTATATTAAATAGACTATAGTTGAATTTAAATTTTGTTGATCTAATTTACAATCTTTCCGATTATAATTATATAACTAGTTATTGTTTTTTAAGCCGTTAATATAGCTATTAAAGCAGTAACAGTTGTCTTTACATAACAGAGGATGCTTGAAAGCCTAGCAACTAAGATTACTTAGTGCCGTTTATAGTAAGAGAGCAAAACAGTATATATAAAGTAAACAGGATAATATCTTATATTAAACAGGAGTGCTATTAAAAAAGTAAGTATATTTAAAATACTTTAGTTCGACACTATAACTATCTTAGGGTCTGTAAGTAGCTTAAATCTACTTTTATTGCTATGATTTATGAGTTAGAAGATAGCACTATAGTAGAATACCTGGGAGACGACTGGATATAATAGGATATAAACATTCTCTATATCTGGAGATGATATAATAAGGGTATAAGGGGTACATACTATAAACCCGTATACTCTGTAATTAGGAATGACATAGCAGAGTGTTTGGCTGCATCAACTCTGGCTCTACTCCGGAAGGAGTCGTTTGTTTATTTGAAAACCTTACTTTTGTCGTGCACCTACCCTAGAGAGTCAAGGCTAGGTATTATAGTTAGATTACTAAATTCAAGATTAAGAGGGAGAAGAGACTATATTCCCTAGGTAGGTAGTTTAGTATTAAACTAATAAATAGATTAAAGATAAACTAAATCTTAAAGAAGGAAAAAAAGCCTTCTTCTATTAAGTAGGCCTCGGCCTGCCTTTTACTCCTATTAGCCTGCTAACTAAACCGACCTCTAGTCTTTATAACTTTATAGGTCCGAGTTTATAATAACTATTCCCCCCTTTATAAGTAACTATCCGCAGTTACTAAAGTTGCTATAAC
>MUZH01003922.1:0-30445 GCA_003012965.1 Juglanconis oblonga | reverse complement strand
GCGTGAAATGGGCAGTGTCCATATTTTTTGTCGGGGGCCTCTTGATTAAGTTAGGTTACATCACCTTGGCACCGCGACCACTCAAGACGCATTATAGACAGCGCTTGCACTACCTAGTGCATAACGGTAGAGCAAAGCTGCATTTTCGCCCTACCTGGCCTAGTTGGAGCCTCTCACGGCCAGTGTGTGGTGGCCCTTAAGTCTAAACTACCCGATGCTATGCCTTTCAAAAACACACCCCCTGTCTTGACCCCCTATGCAAATGCTTCATCATGGCAAGGAAAAGCAGTATCTTTCGTCAAACCATCAATGATCATATCAAAGCTCGTCCGTGCGACTTCCCTCCCTCCCCCCCTTCCCTAGGAATGGACTGCAGCTGCATACCAAAAGCAACCAAACAAGAAGAAAAAACGCAGTCTGTGGCAGAAATTAGGCCTTCCCCAAACAAATATATTCCGTAGTAATCATTCCCAGCCAGAGGGTGAGAGGTAAATCAAAGTCGACCACAATTGTCACCAGCTGATATCCCGAAGGATGAATTAACAATTCCCTCTCCTCTCGCAATTCTGACCGGACGTTCCACGACGCCCATCGCATGCTGACCCAATATCTCATCTCGAATGCCGTTCGAGAGTCGTTGATGAAAGGGAAAAAGAAAGGGGAGAGGGGGGGACCCCAAAAGCAAATGAACAAACCAACCAAAAAAAAAAAGTCGGAAAAATGGGCAAATGATTGCAATGTCCGTGTCCCTCTTTCCATTTGTTGACCCCCCGGAACGCCGTGAGCCTCTATGGGAAGGACTCTTTCAAATGGTATCGGTAGTATACGTCGCCAACGCCGCCGATGCTGATGACCAGAAGATGAGATTGAATCGCAATGTATCGTAATGAACGGGATATTCGGGCGGCACGTCTATGAAATGCAGTGTCGCGAATCTGTACAACTGAAGTTGAATGTGATGTTGTGAAGTGGAGTTGAATGGCGTGTTCAGGAGTGAGGAGTCATGCTGAGTCCAGGTAACTCGACCGCTGGGGTGGTCGGAGCTGTCGGCAGATTGTGGGTAGAGCAGGTGTGGACGCTATCACCACCGTCATCGGAATGCTCGTCACTACTGTCCTTTCCAGATAGACGGGCTTCCTTAAGTGCCTTGCGCGCCTCTTCCTTAGCAATGGCCGCAGCCTTCGCCATCTCCTCAGCTTTGGCCTGCTTTTCCCACATTGAGTGGTAGCGACCTCGCTTGCCAATCAGCTCTGAGTGAGTACCGCGCTCAACGATGCGACCTCTGTGCAGGACAAGGATCTGTTCGGCGTGGGTGATAGTCGACAAGCGATGACTAGATATATTAGTTGGGGGAGGACTACTTCAATTGGTTCGTTCTTCATGTACTCACGCGATGATCATGAGGGTCTTGCCCTCGCCCAATTCTTTATTTTGGAACAACTTTGCCTGGATTTGCTGCTCGGTCTCAGAATCGAGTGCTGACGTTGCCTCATCCAGCAGGATGATTTTGGGCTTCTTGAGGATCGTTCGCGCGATGGACAGGCGCTGCTTCTCACCGCCGCTGAGTCGCATGCCTCGCTCGCCGACCTTCGTATTGTAACCATCAGTGAAGGACATGATCCGGTCGTGTATGCTGGCAGCGCGGCAAGCCTCGTGCATCTCCTCCTCGGTACAATCCTGATTAGCGTACTTCAGATTGTACTCGATGGTTTCGTTGAACAGAATGGTGTCCTGAGGTACGACCCCGATAGCCCGGCGGACGGAATCGATCGTCATGTCCTTAACATCTCGGCCGTCGATCTCGATATTGCCAGACATGCAGTTGTAGTAGCGGAACATCAGGCGGAAGATGGTCGATTTACCGCCACCAGACTCGCCGACAAAGGCCGTCGTGGTACCCGGTTTGCATTCGAAAGAAAGATCCCTCAGTGCTGGACTGTTAGCATAGTCGAAGTCGACTTTTCTCCATTGGATGTATCCCTTGCAGTCCTCCAGAGGTGGAGCGCCGGGCCTGTCGACCATGTTCGGTTGGATCTTGAACAGCTCCAAGAGGCGCTCTCCCGAAATCATGGCCTGCTGAACAGTGCGGTAGAAAGATCCGAAGAAGTTGAGCGGGCCCTGAAGCTGGTTCAGGTATGTCATGACCATGATGAACTGCGCGATGTCGCGGGCTCCTATGACCACTTCATACGCTGCGATCGTCATGACAACGAGCATGCCGCAGATGAAGACGACCGTCTGCCACATGTTCATCATATTCATACCGGCTGTCACCCTTGCTTCTGCGTTCTGGAAGGTTTCAATAGCACCCCGGTAACGCTGGAATTCGAAAGCCTCGGCATTGAAGTATTTGACCGTCTCATATGCGGTGATGGAGTCGTTCTTCACTGCCTCCTCCTCCCTGTCGGCGTTGACCATATCTCTTCTCTGGTCAGCCCGGGTCGAAGCCATCCTTATGGTCAGGACCAGGTATGAGAAGGTGATGACCGTCGCACAGAGTGCATAAACGGGACCGAACTCAATCCAGAAGAAGCCGATCGCAACAAAGAGGTCCATAAGGGTCGGAGCAACGTGGAATGTAGTCTGTTCAAGAAATTGGTTCACCGAACCGCCCTTGTTCAGTGCCGACAACAGTTCGCCGGTTCGTTTCCCGAGATGGAAATCCAAGGAGAGCGAGTGGACATGCTCGAAGGCTGCAGTCTGGAGTGAGATGTAGGAATGCTGCGTCACAGGTATCCACAGCATTGAACGGACAGAGCCGAGTATTGCAGACGGTCCTTGCATCAACTTCAAGGTGAGGAAGAAGATGAGCTCTTTCCACGGCATCACACCGCCCCCCTTCGTGTGCGCGTCAGCTAGAGCATTGACAAGTATGCCGAGCCTGATCGGGACCATGACGTTGACGACCCGCTGCAGGACAACGAGGACGAAACAAACCAGGACCAGCATTTGTAGCTTGGTCTGTTTTGCAGGCCACAGATAGGGGAAGAAAACATGATAACCACGGATGTACTCCCACCATGATCGGTGCGGTAGCTTTTCGGGTCGGTAGAAAGCGAACTCGGTCGGCTTCTGACGAGGTCCTTTAGCTGTACCATTAGCACGCCGAACTTCACTTGCCCTCCTCCGACTCCTATGGCTGATCGAGGTGCCATTAGCGCTGCTATGAGCATAGCCGTTACCATTCTCATGCCCCGTCGCATGGCCGTTCAGCAGCGGTGTGGATTCGTCAGAGCTGGCGAGTTGGCTTTCAGTATCTTTCGAATACCACCGGGATATGTTGATGATGCCACGAAGACAGCTGTAGAGGCCGACCAAGCCTAAGAGCGCGCATATGCGAACGACTAGAAGGGTGAGGTATGTCGCGTCGCCCGGTGTCGGCTGTGGCGTCGACCGCAGTTCCACGGTAGGGCCCTCCGACTGCAGGTTGCTGTTGAGTTTGCGGCGGAAGACCACCAAGAGGAGGAGGAGGAGGATGACGAATTCGTATGCCAGACCGATGCACCATACGGAGAAGTGAAGGGGATTTGGCTTGTCGAGTTTGGGGCCAGCCAAGGAGAGCCCAATGTAACCCCAGTAGAAAATGCCACCCAAAATGTACACCTGCACCACACGATTAGCCAAGCGTGACCTGCAGCGAGGGATGGTTTTTGTGGGGAAAGACTCACGGTCAGGTCATCGTTGGTGAACCGCTCCGTGTCCGCCCAGTTCGCCTGGAGACATTGGCGGAGGATATGGAGTCCATGGGCCATAAAGGTGAGGACGATGATGGCGGTTCCGGTCTTGAAACAGAAGGAGGAGCGTTGGGAGAACTCGTGCACCGTTGAAACTCGTGCGCGAGACTTTTCCACCCTTATCCGAGTGACAGGCAAGGGCTTTCCACCGGGGCCCGTAACTGTAGGCTGTTCGATATCTTCTTGGTGTTGCGAGGCGTACACGCTATGCACGGCAAACACAACTCCGAACGACACGAGGAGCAAAAAAGGATAGAGGACCTGGGCCTGTGCAAAAATAGCCTCTGCCACCGCCGAAAAGGCTGTTCGGCCCCAATCGACCTCTCGAGCCATGTTGACCTGTCTCGAAGAGAGAAAAGTCAGAATCGCCGAAAAAAGCACGCAGAGGCGGCGAGGCGAAGGGTTTTGCAGCTTACGATGTGTTGGGAGCTCAAGACATGGGTGACCCTCCCTGTGGCCCTGTGGCAATACAGGCTTGGACAGCCTCTTGGGGACCCTGATCTCGTGTCAATTACGCCCAGGATGTGGTTAAAACCGCGGTTGCAGAGTGTGGCCGAACGGTGGGGCAGGTGACGGACTCACCACGGCGGTGGCGAAATAGCCGTCGGATTGACTCGACTGGCCGAAGGCAATTAGGCTTGAGACCGGCTTCGAGGCTCGCCGGGAGGACAAACGAGGGTTTCGAGGATTGGTGAGGGTAGAACAAGAGAGAGAATGAAAACAAGACCCTGACCGAGAAGGGCCGTGAGTTGGGAAGACAAGGGAATATGTTTTGGTAGCGAGTTCTGAACGAATGATGGAATGCCAGCCCGACCAGGATGCAGATGGCAGATGCGAGTCTAGAACCCTGGTGGGGTTTCGTCAAACCAGGGAGCAGACCAGGTACTTGAACGTAGAAAGCACCGAACGGTACGGAGTTGCCCAGAAGGGGTACTTTGTATTGTGGTACAAGGTTGTCGAGGTGTGCAGTGAGGGTGGGCTACTATGTTACATAGTACCGAACGACATCTGTAGTCTGAAAATAGATGCAGATGCAGATGCAGATTCGCAGCATCCGTGACCTAAAGTGTATTCGGGACAATCATGCGACGGTCGAAGGACGGTACATGGTAGAGTTGTTCTCGTCTCTTCACATGTGTGTCCGATTTCCAGGGATGGTGGACTTGGTGTAGTCGGTTTTCAGCGTCCGGGTTCGCGCGGATTCTGGGACACGGTCTGGTCGGCTGGCCTGACGGAGAGACAACGATTTGGCCTCGTCGGCGCGCAAATCCGTGGTGCGTGGTGCGTGGTGCGTGGTGCGTGGTGTGCTATGTCTTCTGCTCTTCTGGGGGTGCACGTGAATCGAAGCTTGCAAGGTTGGGCAGGAAGGTGTCGTGTTTGTTGGGTGTCAGGTCAGGTCTCGGACGCAGTGAAGTTTGTGGGGTGGACGAATCGAATGGGGAAGTCGACGGTGCCGTGACGTGAGGGCATTCCTGCTCAGGAATATCTGGAGTACGGATTGGTTCTGAAGTCCGTGGTTGTGGGCCGTTGAGTCCAAAGAGGTTGTTGGAGCAGCCAAACGGCTTGCAGCCAGAGACGGCCAAGCAGCCAGACGGCAAAGCAGCCTTGCTCTCACCGCTTGGGGTTGGGAGGGAGTAGGGTAGGTAGGTACATTCAGGTTGGTTGGTTGGTTGCCCTTGCACTTGCACCTGCACCTGCACCTGCACTTGCACTTGCACTTGCATTCGTACTTGGTCTTTGCACTTTGCACTTGACTCTTTTTCCGATCATTCTTGACTCTTGCCTCTTGCCTTCTTCTGGCACATCGGTGTCTCACGCTTGTGCCGGTGCTCCCTTGTCCTTGGTCAATTGCAAGGTTGCCTGTCAGTTGTCACTGTCTGGCGGCCTGGTTTGGTCCGAGTCTCGTCGATCCCGCGGAAGTTTGGACTTGCTAGCCGGAGCTTGAAATGGAGAGAGCCCACGAGACGAGAGACGAGACACGAGACGACGAGACGACGAGACAGCCGTGCTCCTGTGTCCTGCGCCCAAGCCGTGCCCAAGCCGTGCCCAAGCCGTGCTTTGGTGTACATAGTTACGATGCTGTATCCGCGAGGCTGGGGCAGGCTCCCCCCCCACCGTCCCCGTACAAAAGTAGATACATGCCCAGATGGCCCAAGGTACTCCGTGTGAATGCTATGTACAGTACAATAGGTACGGACGGAAGCAATTGGTGATCAACGGTTTTACCAACGATGGCGGTCGGTGACACCTAGCCTACCTAGCTGCTGGGTCGACGTTACTAGGACCTTCCGAGCTTAGAAAACCAGTCCAGTCCACCAGCTACTGCGGTAGCCAACGAGTAACCCTCGTATTCCCGCGGCTGGTCATGCGGCGGATTCGCTGTCGTTGCTCGTCAGGCCGTTCGTCTGAGCGTCTTGTCGTCGTCACCCGCGGTCGTGTTGGCAGGCCCCTTGTCCACCAGCAAGTCTGGCAGTGCCGACCGACACGCGCGCGTCGTTCGCTCCGTCCCCCGTCGTGGTCCTGTGTGTGGACGAGGAACTGGGACTACTGTGGTATGCAGGAGGGTGGGGTGCCCTAGGGTGCGTTGGGTCCATGAACTCGGGGTGGCCAACAAAGGTGGACGCAGCTGAGAGGAGGTGGGGTGTTTGGGAAGGGATGCTTGGGCTGCCGGGCTGCTTGGCTGCTTGGAAACAGAGGAACGTCCAGAAGCCACATGTGTTGTGGGGTCCCGACTGTGCAGCGGTGGACAGCGCCCCCGGTTCCAGGTCCAAGAGCCGCTGCAACAAGACGGACGGACTTGCAGAGGCCTCTTGATCCGTGTTAGCGCCCCCCGGCCCACGAACATGGGTACCTAGGTACTTGGGTACAGCAACGACATGCATCTCTACAGCCGCCGTCCTTGTCCTTCCGGTCACCGTCTCTGCCCACCGAGACTTTTTGAGCCTTTTGATTCCGGCACCGCTCCATGGACGCCATCGAGCATTGCATTCCCACGACGACAGCCCCCCTGGCTCGGCCCAGGCGTCAACCTTGAAGGTATTGGACCACACTGGACCACACTGGATCCCACTGGATCACACTGGCCCTCGCTGGATCACACTGGACCTCCTTTGTATTGCACCGTACTTCCCCCGCCCGTGCCCGCGTCCGCCCCCGCCCCGGCAGGTGATTTGTGACAGCTCTGCTGACCACCGTCTCTCTGGCTCTGTCTCCGGCGCGAACCATCTCCAGAGAATACGACCAGTCTCCTGCTCCGAAGTGAGACAGTGCTTGTGAGCCCTCGCTTGTACGACAAGGGAGATCTGACGATGTCTTGTCGCTAGATCTTCCCCCGGAAACAATCGGCATACCCGAGGCCACATCTTCTGGGACAGCTGATCGGAATCGTTCCCAAGTCGATGCCGTGCGGGCGAGGGATGGAGCCCGGCATCGCCAGCTGAGTGGCCGGCTGCTCTCGCACACCTCAGCTGCCGCGGGGAGAGCCCAGGAACCTCATAAGGGTCGCCGCCCTTCCGTCATGTTCTCATGTCAGTCTCCCAGACACACATCACGCATCTGTCGACGCCTCTCAGCATTCCTTGTGGCGAATAGCATCATGGTCACCACGGGAGACCATCGCATAGGACGTTTTTCTCTGATGACATTCCATCCACGTCCACGTGTGCTTTGGCGGAAGGAATCCTCCACCATGGCAAAACCAACCCCTCCGATCCTCCAGCGGGGGGTTTGTAAGATCATAGCAAAACTGCTCTCGGCCATGCCGTCCAGAAGCAGTCTCGGTCAGCACCCCTTGCCGTCTACGAGCGAAACTCTTATGCATATGCAAGACTTCTTCGACATCATCTCCACGCGAGCGAGACCCTTGCGCCGGACTTCGGCTGCCAGCAGTGCATGCCACCAGCAGTCTATGCCTCGGCGCGAACCTTGGATCCTGAGCTGCAGTCTGCACCTCCACCTCAACTGCCTGCCCGGCCAAGTCTACCATGATAATGCACGATAATGGACGCAGCCATAAAAAAAAACCGGTGAGCCTGTGGGTTCCCAAGATCATCAATCAGAGTCGCAGCACTGCGGTACAGATGACAAGAGAACGTCCTTGGTCGTCCGGGGCCGGTCCGGTGGTCGGTAAGCCGCCATGTAAACACGATTTCGATTTTCATGTACTGTGTATCCGTGCTTGCTTTTCTGGAAATACTGCAGCTTGCTTCAACATGTCACCCTCTTTAGGCGCGCCACAGGACCATGACACCCCCTCGAGAGATCCTTCGCAAGGTTGACAGAGCCAGAGCTAATCCCCAACTATCGCAGCCGATATAGGGCCCCCACCGGTAGGGCCCTTGGACCCGGAAGAGGTGCCTGCCATCGGCACGTTGGGTAGAGATACAGCTCTGGTTGCTTGGTCGAGCATCGAGGGAGGAAGGGTGATATCGACGCGTCTTCATGACACACTGTGCTTTCCCTTGTTCTATTCTTGCAGGTGCCCACAAGATACAGATGCACCCCTTGTGCTGTACACACAATCCCAGCTGCATTGGCACTCAGGGCCGGTCTTTGCCAGTCATACACATGGACGACGAGACCAAGCGTGGACACCCGCCTGTGTGTCCCACAGAGCTAATGCTGGCGTCGCACGGTGTGCGTGAATGCCAAGACTCCCTGAAGTTCGCCCCGGAGAAGTCGTGCGGAAGTCAGCGCTTTCACGATGGTACGGAGTATGTCCCGGAGTCTGGCCAGGAGGAAGCCTCCGGGGCATCTGCTGTCGCCCTTGTTACGATGTCCCAGCCAGGTGGCTGTGGGGCTCGTAAATACCGATATGCTCGAAGATCTTTTCATGACGCCATGTTGCCTCGAGACCCGTCATACAAATGCCAGGGTCGCATTGAGACGAGCCTCTGGCTGCATGCTGTGGCCGACTCGGGCCGGTGAGGTGACGAGTGGACTGATGGGTCACAAGTCGACGTTCTTGGAAGTCCAAGGGCGATCGAAAAGTTGCTAGATCGAGTGAACTGTCAGCGTCAACCCCTCGATGATGGAAGCCCTTGGTCTACTGGCCAGCTGTCCGAGGAAAACAAGGAGACGTGCATCGTCTCGCCTAATCCAGCACTGACACGTTGTTGTGGTGGCTCGCAAGGGACGGATGCAATCAATCGTGTCCTCTCGCTACCTTGGTCGCTTCCAAGCTGGCAATCACGGCTGAGGGTGACACTTGAGTAACCCATGGCTGCACCAGACGGCATCGAGCAGCGCTCCACGTGATGGTGTGCAGGCGTTGCGTCGCTGCCGTGGGCGTCTAGAAACGTGGTTGACAGGTGGACATGCTTGAGACCGGTCAAGGCGTGACGGCGTGTGACAGACGGAGGCTTGCGGAATGTTTGCGAAGGAAGAATCAAGAAGAAGGTTCTGAGGTTGTGTGTCGATGCTGAGATGCTAATGCAGCGTGGCTTGCTGTCTGGCGGGGGAATAGGAAAGATCTCAACCCTCGAGGGTCCGGATGTGGCCTGCTGGTATCATATCCTCGTCCACTTTGGCAAAGAATGGCACATGTGGATTGCCACAGGAGAAGAGGGTGTCGTCGTGTCTGCCCAACCGGTCACATATACACTCGAGACCAAGAACTTGGGCGTTGACACCTCCCAAGGGGTAAAGAGAACAATGGGGAGGGGGGGGGTGACACACGGAGAAGGATGCGATGTCTGGTGCCAACAAATGATTTGAGGAATGTGCAGCACAAGAAAAGGGGTTGTTGTATCCTGCCTGCACCTAACACGGAAGATACTGTAAATAAATGCTCAGTGGTCATTTCCTTCGCAGTCTTTCTGGACCGTCATCCTGACCACATCACTAAGTTGAAGACTGAGGGACGGTTGTGACAGCAAAGGAGCTTGTTGAGAAGGTGCTACATGATGCTAGTCATCTCCATATGTTTGTTTCAAATACGGAATATTCCTGGGTGGGCATATCACAATTATGACGGAGTATAATTGTGAATGGAGTCTTGTTGGCAAACCGCAAGAGTCTCCAATGAGGCTGAAAGGAACTTCCATGGACCTTGGTTGGCTCGTCACGTCTCTACGTATTCCACGCATAGGAACTTTTGTTTTACATAGCTGAACGGAGGGAAACTAAAACCATCACTGCCCGCCTCTACCTTCACATGTGACTGTGAGTATAACCAAGGGCCGGTCGACGTCCGCCAAGGCCACTATGTGGCAGCGGCTTGATCCATGGCACAGGCCCCGATTACATTTCTATGATGTTGTTGCAATGGTTCGTTCCTACGTACCGTACCTACTTGGGTAGGGACCTCTAAGTATGCAGATGTTCCAGGCAGTTCTAGGCCATGTGTTCCTTTCGCCTCACCCTTCACAGCCCTCCACTCCATCACTGACACATCGCCAGAAACATCAGAGATGACAGAGCTGGTCCAGTCACAAAAATTCAACAATCTGGTTTTTGTCATGATGACGGCTGACAGCTTCGTGGCCAAGGCCTATAGGAGAAATGGAGACTGGGCTCTAAACCGCCATCTTGGACCACTCTCCTCGCTCAACCACAATCATAACCCCCAGCATCCATAATCGCCCACATCACCCTCTTCAGACAGGGTGAAAGGAGGGTGGTAGTATTGGCGATACGGTACCTGTCACCGCATCAACCACAGTGACACAGCAGCAAGCCACCGATCAACCAAGGACCACTCCACGACCGATCCCTTTCATTCTTGCATACACTCAAGCTGCACCAGAAGGGCTGGATCACTGCCTTACCGCACCCACCCCCCCCCTCTCCATTCAGAGATAGAGGACCCCTGGGGCCCTCCACACGTGTCTTGCTTTTCCTGCCCGTCATGATCGGTGACGTGTGACACGGTAAGGTGTGTTGCGCTGCCATGTCCCGCCAACCAGGTACGTGGCACCTGTTGCAGCTCTGGGTAGGCGCAACGGCTGGGGGAGGGGGAAGGGGGAAGGGCAGGGAATGCCATCTCTAGAGCTCAAGTCTACACAGGGTCCTATACCTCCCAGGTACGTGACGATGATGGCGGTGTCCGACCATGCGGTGTAGCGGCACGCTGCATGTGTCCCGTACCATACAACGACGTACATCCGTCCCTGCACGTCACACCATCCGATATGCATGCCGCAGAGTGCGTGCATCTCGAAAAACCAATGCCTGCCTCCTCGTTGGCCAAGGCAGGGAGGAGGACAAAAAGACCGACAATAATCAGGCACTTGCCTATCTGACAGCCCCGTTAGTGTCCTGCAGTCGTCGCTGCAGTGGGCCTAATCGGATGGCTACATCGGGACATCTGCGAGGGGGAATGGGCAAGCTGCTTGTGAGATACTGCACGGCGAGATACATACCGTCACCGCGGCTCGGCGGATCAGCGCCTCGCGCAGCAGGGAGGTCTGGACCATCATCCTGTGTGACAAGCTCTGTTTGCAACGATCGCGGCCGCTTCTATGAATGGATACGAGCTTCTTTTTATGGAGCCTCCACCTCCCTCCCTCCTCCTCGGGACGGTTTGTGTTTCGGCAGGAAATCGTCCCTGACTTGCCAACGGTGACGGGCTCCGCAGAGGTGGAACCGAGCTGTGCGCCCGCCCGCACCTGACGCAAGCGCGGCGGACGGCCCTGTCTCCACTTTGCTCAAACATGCCATGCCGCTGTCGTGCATGTGTTCCCGCGGCTGGCGTTCCGCGATGGAGACCCTGCCCAACGAAGCAAGGCGAGAGTGCCTCCGGCTCCGGCAGAGCCGACCCACTCTTGCATGTACATACACACATGCATCATGTACCCGATACTTCTGCTGCTGTATGTACTACTGTAGGGGAAAGGGATCTACGGGCATCCTCATAAGATAAGCAGGCTCTTGCGAGGATTCTACTAGTAGGTCAAGCAGATGATGGCCATCGTCGTACTACCAACTGCTTTTCATTCTTTTCTTTTTGATTCCCGTGAGCGCTTGAATCCTGCCCAAGACATTTCAAGCGCACCTATCACACTCCGGCTTTATCCCCCCCCCTCCGCGTTGTTGGTTGGCGCGCCGCCGGAATGATGACAGGGCAGAAGAGCGTGTCCAACATTGTCTCGAATTTTTCTGTCACGTCCTGCTGGTGAATTTACCCCGATCTTCCTCGTCTTGACGTGCTACGCGAGAGCCGGTGGACGGAGATGCGCAGTTCCGGCAACTATGTTCGACGTTTCCATGCTGCTTCCCGGCTCTAGAAGGGTCACAAGATATCAGTATCGTGCAGCCGACGCTGCACCTTATTCTCTCGACAGGTGGCTGGTCGGCTGGGTGCTCGTGGAGGCTTTCTGCAGTCTCAAGCGAGAGCGTGCAGGAATGCCGCCACCCGGCTATCTTACTGGGAGATGAGGTAGGATTGGGCTGACAGGAGTAGACTCCGACTTTGGGCAACAGTCAGGGCGGACCGAGTAGGGACAGGACCCCCTCGACATGCTAGTATCCTCAGTAGCATTGTCCGAGGTTGGACTGGATTCCCAATAGATGCTCAAGGGCTCGAGTTGTCCTCCCACACGGTCCCAGCAATTCTACCATCTCGTGTTCCGTCGCGCCAAAACGTGGCAATTTGGTAGCTGGAATGCCCTCTTCGGCCCGGGAGAAAGAATTGCCGACCAGCTGTGTAACGCGTGTATGTCTCCGTCATATGAAGTCGTCTTCTGGACGGTCTTTTGAGTGACCTCCAGGTAGGTGGGCGTATTCGCTGCAAAATGTCAAGCTGGTGGAAGCCCTTATCTGAAATCCTGTGACTAGAACTTGGTGAACATGAAGGGTGGTATTTGGAGCAACAGCAGATGCTCGCCGTGATGAAGGCGGTTACCATCGTACAGCTTGCTTCTTGATGACTCCCCTTCAATGAGCCCCATGGGTGGTGGCTCTATCACTGCAGTATACCTTCCGCGTTCTTCTTGCCCCCTGTCACCAGCATCCTTCTCCATCACTCAGGAACCACCGTCTTGAGCGTCGCCATTCTGCACATCTCTTCGGCCACAGCGACTTTGAGACGGATGCAAATGTCTCCATAGCAAGGCGGCCGCAGGTGAAGCTTCCAGGTGTCTTCCACATCAGCCACAATGCATGTAGAAACCATCACCTACCCAAGGTGAAGGAAATTATGCGCTGCTGAAAGGGGTTCTCGTAGCTTCCAGAAATTCAGGACTGATTCGGTTCGTCTTGCTGTCGACCTGAAAGAGTTGTCCAAGGAGCCAACTCGGGTGCGTGCCCGCGTGGTTCCTCCATTGATACCTGAGGTAAGAATGTCTTTCTTGGAGGAAGAAGAAAAAAAGAAGCTAAAAAGACGAGAAGAATAGAGACTCGAAGGAAGAACCTAGCAATTGCTTCCACATACCAGAGTAGAGTGAGACCAGAAGGTAGACCCCATTCGGCCCGCTCGCCGGTGGGACTACCCAACAGCCTCCTGTACCAAGGCCTCGTGACCGCAATCGTACGTAGGTTTTCAAGTCAGACGCTCTACCAACTGAGCTACTTCTCCGAATTGAGTTCTTGGTACCTCAATGGATTGGTTCCATTGATATCGCGAGACCGTGAGACCTTCGGCTGCGAAGTAAGGAGGCTAGCTGGACCGTCACCTGGGTGATAGCAGTGAAGGCACTTGCTGCGCCGCAACCTCAACGATGACTGCATACATCTAACTTAAAGCTGACGATGACTTTCCTCTTATACGTCCGCGGTCTCTCATACTGGTGCTGCCCTCCCCCCCCCTCCTTCAATTTAACCAGACCGGGCAGATGGTCGAGACCAAGGTTGAGTACGCATATGGAAGTCGAACTTGAGGATATGAGCCCCCTCCAAGATTCGTTCCTCCTTGAACAAAACGGTGTCCTTCGTAACGCCCTCGACCTGATTCGGGACTGTCAGGCCTGAAGGGTTTTCGCAGACGGCCTTCAACAAGAAGTTCATCCATCACACCTCCTGCGTGGGATTGGGCGAACTTGAGCTGGCGCCAAAAAGAACAATCTTCCCAGTCAATGAAAAACAGAGCATCAGGCCCATCCTTTCGTATTCCCGGTTCATACGGCTTCGCAATCAACCTTCAACATGCCAAGTAGTACCAACGACATCAACCCCGATCGCTGCCCCATCCGCACTGCCCAACACTCTGAACCGCATTGCAAATTGTGGTTGTAGGTGGTAATCATACACTCCGGGTGTTTCGCAAAGAGCCCGAGCTCGAGTGTCCCTAGATTCGTCCTTCCTATGCCGCGTACTCGGAGAGTATAGGCAGAGACGAGGTAAGAACGCAAAAAAACCACCAAAAAAAAAAACCAAAACCGGAGGGCACGCCGCCTCAACCGCCCCCCCCCCCACCAGCACATAAAAGACGATTCCCTAGTATTTCTCAGAAGGTATGCCTTCCCTTCGGATAAGCTGTGAGGGTCCCCATCCCAAAGAAATGAAGAATCTTAATATTCTTCAAATTAGAACCGTACGGTAAGGGAGGGCGCTCAGTATATCCTCAACTAGAGACTAAGCCGCGGCCCTAAACTGAACTCTTTGCATATAGCGGGGCTGTAAGATCTTGTCCCACCTGAGAGCTGTCATCGTTCAGTACTGGAATCCATAGTCGCAGCTTCACGAAAAAATTGGGATTCCAACATGCTTCGATGCCTCTGTGATCGCCACGGCAAGACTTTCCTCAGTTTCCCTTCGAGAAGGATGAACGACTCACTCTTGCAGATTCCGCCGACGGCACAGTTTCTGCCAGGCCATACAAGCAAGGGATATTTGGAAACAACAGGAAGCCAATCGGCTGCCTTGCTCAGTTGTCGTGCTCGCCATGGAAAGAGAGGAAACATAGCTTGAAGGCTACATGGCCTGAGGACGAACGACCCAAGAACAGCCACTCGGCGATATCAGAAAAGACGCGGTATACCCACAGCACTGCATAGGACCCCGGGCAGAAAACACACAGCAGCTCACCTGAAGGACTCACCCAGCTACAATACTGCGAGTTCCACTTAGTAGACGGCGATTTATTAAGCCTTGGCGCATAGCCTTTGACAAATAGGGGGAGTCAAAGCCGGCTGAAGGACTGAGGGCTGGAGTTTGGGCGCCAGGTGCTCGATATGTCCGCTGGAAGAGGAGGAGGGGGGTCAGCAAAGTCACGAAATCACAGCACAGGGCGAAACAAGCAACGGGGCTACCTACTTGTCTGGGCGGGTTCTGATATTCATTCCAAGTTGTATATGTTGATCGTTTGAACTCGAGTCCTCGATCTCGAAATCCATCCCCCACGACCGGAAGTTGGTTTCTTCATCGTCGATAATCTCTGTCTCTGTGGCGGTGTCTGTGAGAATCGCGTTCCCGTTCCCGTTCGCGATCCCGTTCCTTCTTGTAGCTGTCGCGATGCCTGTCCTCCCGTCTGCTGCGCTCCTTGTCCTTCTCTCGGCGGTACTCGTCCAACCTCGGTCGCTTGTCACTCTTGCCTCCCTTGCCCTTGTGGTCCCAGCCACCCAAGTCCTCCTCCGCAGTCAACTTCTTGGCGCCCAGACCCATACCATTCGGCCGTTTGGTAACTTCTTTCGCCTTGGGTCCTCGCATCTTGCCATCCCAGCCCTGTCCCATCAACAAAGATGCACCGAAGCCCTCGACCGGGATTGCGTCGTAGGTGGCGAGGTCGTCCACCTCGGGTGCGGTGGCGGCAGCGTCTCGATATGCGTCGTCCTCCGTGCGATGGAGGAGACGTTGTTTTCCTGTATCCTTGCCCATAAGCGCATCCATGGCTTCCTCCTCAGCGGTCTTCGGTTCCCGTGGAGGCTCCTCTTCCTTGACCTCGTCATCCTTGCCCTCCTCTGGTTTGGGCTTCTTCGAGATGGTCAATCCGTACTTTATCGTCTCCTCGTCAGGCTCGCCCGCAATCTCCAATTTTTGACGACCGTGGTCTGCTGGTGACTCGGTCCTCCGGCGCGCATTCTTCTGATCCTCGGCCCTGTGTCGGTCCCTACGCGTCCGCTCCTCGTCGACATACTCGGCGCCGTTTGCGCCAAAGTGTGTGATACTCTCATGCTGTGCATCCTCGGTCTCATCGTCGCTTGAGTTATCGTCGCGGGTGAACTGGTGTCGTGGTCTCTTGCCGAGTGCGGTGGACGGTGTAGGACGAGAACTCTTGGGCCCCTTGGAGGCTGAGGAGGCGCCGAAGCGAATCGCGATGCGGGACTCGTTTGGGTCCGTCATTGTTGTGTGTTGAGAAGCCACAGGTGCCGGCTGGTAAGGTCTGCAGAAGATGGCGAAGCAAATATGAAAGCAATCCGTGGTTGCAAGTAAGAAGGGGAGTGTGTGTGCCTCGAGAAAAGAGGGGGTTTGTTTGCAAGGCTGATATTTGTTGCGGCAGGCAGGGAGGGTATGGCGCTGGTGGCGCTGATGGCGCTAGTCCGGCACATCCCGATCCTCTCAATCCTAATTTTCCCGATTGGGCTTTCCACCTGCAACAAATCCTTATGAAAACGAGATATCACGGGCAAGGCTTGGACCGGTTGAAACTTGCATCAAAATGTAGGGCAAGGTAAGTAGGCTTTCAAATATGTCAATTTTGATATGCCATGAGCATTATCCATCAGGCTTTGGGTAAGTCCTTCCCAGCTTTTTCGAGCTCAGTTTTCGCGTTGCGCAAACAAGTGGTCTGCGCGCAGTCCGCAGGAAGCCTCAAGTGAGATATCCTGCAAAGACCACAATGGTTGAAATCTCCTCCCTCTCTCTCTCTTCTTGCTATTCTTTGTCATGGTTCTGGATCATCACCATCAAGACAACCAGAACTGACGATTTCATTGCATTCCAAAGAAGAAGGAAAAGAAGAAAAAAGAAGGAGCATCGGGTCATGCTGCACCACAACCACTTAATTTGGAACAAGATCTCGGGGCTGGACCATCACATACAACCTCCTTTCTTCTTCTTCTCTTCTTCTTTCTAATTAGCCAAGGCTAATGTTGTCAAGTGTGTCTGATGAGATATCATCAGTCAGTCCATGGGCCTGTCTGCCATGGGTGTTATTGGGGTGTGTTAATCTCCATGCACTGCAGAGTCATGGGTGCACAGATTCAGGTGGCAGCACTATTACTGCTGCGTGCTGGTAGGGTGCGTTAGGAGGAAATTAGGGAAACGCTATTTTGGACCCAAGGAACAGACAGGAAGATAAGCAAGTGTCTGGAGACGGAGCTTGTCCTAGAGGTGCAGCATGGCTTGGACCTCGAAGAAGTGAATGTCTCATCATGCTGTGCCGACAGCCCAGGCTGGTTGAGATGGTGTGGCTCGAACGGTCACCATCTCATCATACCGGCAGACCGGCAGACCGGCAGCATCGTTCCTGCCTCTGTCGGCAGTATTATGCACACGCCGAAGACGCACACTAGTCTGGACGGGAGAGATGCCAGTGATGCCTATCCCTATCCGTACCTGCCTGGGCTCCCCCGGGTCTCTCCATCGGCTCCTTCTCCTGGGCAGTCCAGCCAGTCCAGCCAGTCCAGCCAGTACAATGTACGGTATACGGTACACATTGGCTGCCATTCCGTTCCAAGAAGACGGCCCTTCCTGTCTTGGCGGGAAAATGTGTCCTTTTCAGGGCGTCCGTCTCTTTTCCGAACCTTCCAACAATCCTATTGCAGTTGATCTCACACTCCACATGCACGCACACCCCCCCAGTCGCCCCCAAAGTTGATACCCCAGTAGCACCTCGCATCCACCCACGCGGGGTTCTCTTTTGACGGTTGCCCAGCTTTACAGTTACAGTGAGTGTTCTGTGCCTAAACCACCTTAACACCAGCCTACGGCCAACAACCACCGGTGAAAAACTCAGGCGTGTTGAGGCTCACCAAAACCATCGCCAACTGCATTTCAATTGAACAGCCACAAACCACCAGTTCCATCACTTCTAACCATCCAGTTCATCTCCCTGCATCCCATTAAACTTGTTTGACGTCCGTTTTCCAGCAAAAACGGATGTCGCGCCCGCCGATGCTATGACTGAGGTCGAGCGTACCGGCCTGTCCACGCTGATCCAGTCCAAGAAAGAAGAATGGAGGTATGCTATACGCCGTCTTATAGAGCAGACTTGTGCGATCATTTTCATGTCACTTTTGTCGTGCTGACTTTGCCCAGGTCAATTAGGGCGTCGCGCAAGAGGAAGCTTCACGAGGTCTACTGTGTCGCGACACAAGTGGATGCGCTTCCGCAACCAGTCCCCATCGCCGACGACTCACAACCAACCACCCCGGAGGAAGCCAAGTTCTATCATGACAATGTCGTCTTACAGTATGCTCCATCATCCCTCTCCAATTCTTTTGAGACGCCATTTTGCCCGACTCAACCTGAATTCTCACTAATTCTCCTCCGCAGAGGGCCCTTTTTCAACGAGCGCAACTTGCCTCCGCGACGCATTCCACCACTCAACATCCCAATACCTCGCGAAACGGCCGTGATCAGCACCGATGATGTACCTTCTGGAAAGTTCGAGAAGGCCGAAGAGGGTGGCATAAAGCCAACGCGGACGCCGACATTCTTGGGGTCTTCACTGCCGCGACCTGCGGAATCGAGCGAGACGCGCGCTGCCTCTTCAACCACACTCCCGACCACATCAACGCCACCGGACCATGTCCCGCCATTGCGATCCGACCATGGGCACTTGCCGTCAAGTGTGCATGCTGCTCAAACCCCCGACCGTGCTCTACCAGACCGCTTGTTACAGTCTGGAGCGATCGCTGCCGAAAACGCCGTTCACCCGGAGAGGCTACAAGGACCGCGCGAGGGCCTGGTGGGAAGGGAAGTGACCTTCGCCGAACCAGAGAAACCAGCGACGAGCTCTGAGCATGGTAATGGCATATCACAGCCCTCGGCTGTGGGACAGTGTCCTGTCGGGAGTAAGCAGCACGAAGCAGAGCCTGATGCGATGGATATTGATGAGGCTCCCGATCTGGCAGGCGAATCTTCGAGGCTCACCTCGTTGAGACCGCCGCCACTGGACGCGTCCAGACCACCCGATATCTTGTCTTCTCCCGGGTCTACAACCCAAACCGCCACAACTCCGGCGGTGCATGACGCTTCTCCCGACACTAGTCCTGACAACGAGGGGCCTCCGTACCCCGCGGACGACGACGACTTGGTGCCGCAGAAGACGGATCAGGAAGACTTGCACGTCTCAGAGCCAGGCCTGGATACGGAGGAAGCATCGGGAGGACTGGATCGCGAATCAGGTGCATCTCAGGCAGCTTCTGCTCAGCTACTCCTCGAGTCGTCCAATGCAGCATTACCCTCGAAGAGCTACAGACCCAATACGCCATTTGATCATGCAAGTGGCGCACACCTTCCCGTGCAGCCAACGACACCGTCTCGTCCAATCACTGATGAGGCAGCCGTGGGAACTGAGGCGAGTCGTGAGACAGTCACGGCTGGGTCCCAGTCTGCAGCCCCGGCACCACTTCCAACAGGCCATGGCGACCCTTCGAGAACCGTCCAACTTCCATCTTCAGCTGGCAGTACTGCGAATTCACAGTCTCGGGCGTCTGTGGAGCCTGTCAACCCGCAGGCCTCAGAGACTGCCACATCCATACCTGCACCTCTCAAGGACACATCCACACAGCCTGACGCACAGCAGACCTCGCTACCAGAGACTAGCCCGTCAACACCTACCGTGGGTGCCGATCTGTCTGGTAGTTTCTCGGGCCTCCAGCAACAAGGGCAAGATGCGTCAGGTTCCGTGTTGCGAAGGAGAAGTGTGGCAGAGCGGCAGGGCCGGAATCGAAAGAGGGCTCCAACTGTTGTTTTCGAAAAGCCACCGAAGAAACCGAATGAGACAATCGTTGCCACTCAAAATCAGGGACGGCCCCCTCGCATCCCGACCGACGATTATTTTGTGCCTCTTTTCCTCGACGGCTTCGCGCGGCAATCCCAGTGGATGAAGAGTCCCGAGCAGCTCTTGGCCAACACACACAAGACATTGTCATCGCCGGATTGCAACATTGTATTACAGGAGAACCAAGCTTGCAAGGTACTAAGGAGGATCTACCATCTACAGCAATATGACAAGTGGTCACTGCGGCAGTTCAAGAGGTGTCCTGAGCCGACGAGACAGCCGAGTCATTGGGATATGATGCTGCAGGAAATGAAGTGGATGAGGACTGACTTCCGGGAGGAACGCAAATGGAAGAGGGCCGTCGCGCGAAGCTTGGCCGAGGCCTGTGCCGAGTGGGTGGCTTCTAACGACGAGGAGAGGAAACTTCTTCAGGTGAACGCAAAGATCCCAACACCCGCCAACACATTCTCGTCTAGCAATGAGGTCGCACCGCCGCCGGAAGCTGACTCTCTGCCGACGCCGATGCCCGACTTGGTCCCTTCGGATGACGCCGATTCTCCCATGGACGTCGACGATGAACCCCGCGACTGGAATCTTGGAACAGTTGCACCTTCCGCCATTTTTGCGTTGCAAGATGACGAGGTGGTGTTTGGTCTTCAGAGGTCGGCAGCTTCGGAGCAGCTCTTGGCCGAGCTGCCCCTCTACAACGCGCCCTTAAAAGTACCTCAAGAAGGTGATCTGACTGCGTCTGAATACGACCCGGACGCACGGTGGCGTCGTCCAGCTCTACCGCTGAGCAAGTATGTAGAGGGAGAAATGGTCCTAAAACCAGCAGGCCCCCCACTGAAGCAGAGTCGTTACAAGTATGCCGTTGAAGATGAGGCAGACGACTTTGAGGTTGCGGGTGGCCGTGGACGCGACGAGACGGCGAAGGTGCCGCCAGAGAACACCGACGTTGCTCTTTTCCGCCCTGAGATGAAGATGATTAGGGATCGACTCCATTCGTCCCACCAGTTCAGGCCACCGACTGAATCACTCATGCCGTCTCAGAGCTTTTACGAAAACCGGCTGGCGTCCATATGGACCGCCGCCGAGGATGACGAACTGAGAAAGCAAGTGCGGGAGTATTCGTACAACTGGTCATTGATCTCCAAGAACATCTCATCCAACTCGTCATTTGTTTCAGCTGAGGAGAGACGAACGCCTTGGGAATGTTTCGAACGATGGGTGCAATTGGAGGGCTTTCCGAATGATGTGGCTAGGACCCAGTACTTCCGGACTTACCAGAACCGTATTGATTCAGCGCAGAGAGCCATTGCCGCGGCCAGCCAGGCCAACGAAAACGCAAGGCCACAGGCCGGACCTAATGGTGCCGTCACACCGATCCAACGGCGCCGATCTACACTACCTTACCGGGTTGAGAGGAAAGTCCCTAGGAGATATTTTAGTATCATTGACGCCATGAAGAAACTGGCCAAGAAGCGCGAGGCAACTGTCGCCAAGCAACAACAGACAGCCAACAACCAGAATAGGAGGGCGTCCGAGAACAATCAGCAGAAGCTGCCCACCAAGACACCAGAGGATTATAGTCGCCTCAAGCATGAACGTGAACGACAGATGCAGGAGAAGCTGCACAGGTTCACCCTGCAGCAAGAAGCACAGCGACAGGTAAGTGTGCGCAGAACAATCATCTCATGATGAACATTCACATTGACCTGTTCTCTGCTCAGGCTCAGGCCGCGGCCGCTTTGCAAGGCAGAGCTCCAAACCAAATGGGCCGTGTCCCTGGAGCCCCTGGGTCGGCTCAAGTCGTGCAAGGTGCGGCGGCAGGTCATCTTGGAGGCATGGCAAATCCTCTGACGGCCCGCCTGGCTGGCCAGGGTCAAGTTCCAGGCCAGGCCCGTCGAATGCCAATACAACAGCAGCAAGCGTTGCAACAGCAACAAGCGACACTTGCTGCACAGATGGCTGCAGGAGGCGGCCTTGTGCCCCAGGTACCTGTCAACGTCCCTGGCATGTCGCAGGCGCAGATTGCTGCATTGCAGACAGGACAGCGTTTGCAAATGCCAGATGCCAATCTGGTGCTGCAGGCCCGTCGGATCCAGGATCAGCAAAGACGTCAACAAGCAGCTCAACAGCAGGCGCAGTCAGTGCAAGCACAGGCTCAGGTTCACCAGCACCCTCAGCAACAGCAAGGTGGACAACAGCAGCCGCAGCAGCTTCCGCCACAACATTCCCCTCCGCAAGCTCAGGCTCAGCCGGTCCCGCAGAACCAACCGAATCATGCCATGCCGAATGTTTCAGCGGCGCAGGGAAATTCACCCAACCTTCGCGGCGGCATGAACGGCATGAACCAAAGTAACTTCATGATGAGCAACATAGCCTACGCTCCCAATGGCATGGGAATGGCGACCTCGCCCGGTGGCGTTGGGATGAACATGCAAAACATGCCGGCCGGCTCACCTCCTCCCGGCTTCAGTCAACAACCTAGAGGTTTGCCACCTAGCATGCAGGCTCATTTCGCAGAGATTGAGAATCAGATCAGGAGCCATAACCCGGAAGCTGCGCCGGGCAACATCCGTCAGATGGCGCTCATGCGTTTCCAGCAAGTGTTCCGGCAGGCGCCCAAGAACAATGTCGTTCAGAATGCGATGGACGCGGCCGCTGGTAGTGCCTCACAGCAACAGGTCCAGGCTAATGGCATTGCAAATGCTTCGAGTCCCCAGCAATATGCACAGATGTTGAGACAGCAGCAGCAGCAGCAATCAGCCGGCCAGCATGCCCAGCAGCAGGCTCTCGCACAGCAGGCCGCGGCTCGACAAGCGAATCAGCAGCACCAGCGGCAGCCCAGCGGAAGCGCGACACCAGTTCAGAACAGGTAACATCTACCGCAATCGCCGTCTACTGGCGAGGGACTGGCTGCAGGTTAGATGACATTTGGCAACACAACAGGTGGTCGCAATACCACAGCAATAGCACAGACAAAGAGTGTCGCCGGAAGTCAGAGCAGCATGTCTCCGTTGGTGCTGAGACAGGAACATGGTACGGTCCACCACGAGAGTGGTGAGAGGGGAACGAGGAAAGCAAATGGAGTCTAGTGAAGACTTGGAAAGTCTTTGATGACAGTCAAGGACATACACTACACCAGAACAAGGTTTTGGCCGTAGAGCTCAGGAGGACTGAGGCGGCAATTGCACCCGTCTCAGAAGAGCATCTGGCAGTGCACGAAGAAGGCACGGGGAGGCCAGCAGCGGTTAAAACCGAGCGATAGTCTGATTTGAGCGTTATGGCGTAAACAGAAATAGAATCCCCAGCCTGGCTGGCTGTTTTCCCAGCCAGGCTCACTCACATCTTGTCTTCCCCGCCCCTTCCCCTGGAATATACAAACTGAAGAAACAAAACCGAAGGAGGAAAAAAGACGCTCGCTTCGCATGTGAAATTGTGAAATGCGGCTACGGATAGTGCGCTCAGGGGCGCGATCCATGGGTATACCTAGGTACCCCGTGGAGAAAGTAATTGCCCCGGGCGAATGGAAATAGCCCCAGGCCAAAGCCAATTCCCCAGTTTCCCCGCGAGGGCGAAGCGGGAGTCGAACTCGGGTTCCGCTCAGCCAGGCGACCATGGTCCGAGGAGGCCAGGAGGCTAAACAAACTAGGCCATTTTTCTTTCTACCTTGGTCCTCCCAGGTGTGTGGAGGATTGACAATTGAGCGAGCGATTTCGCGGGTCCAACGCCTACGGATCCCTTAGGCTGTGGAGGTGCTCGTCATTCTGAACAGAGCCAGCGCAGGCCGAGGCAGTCACGATGTAATCATGATGCATGCGTATAAGAAAAGTGCGAGGCACAGATGGCTTGACAGATCTGGTTCGCCATTTCCCTGTGCTTCTTCATGCGTTTTATAGTTCTTCTATGACAAGCCCAAGGCTGGGCAACGCGAACGAACGAGAGAAAAAAACACATGCTCCATAATTGTGATCGTCCATCAGATTCTCTTCCCTCACCTGAGTGGGTATATTCCTGGACCTTGGCATCCTCACCAGTCTCGATTTCCTCCTCTTGGACAACCAGTCCTACGCCACAAGTACACCGATCGATTGTTGTCGTATCATGGCCTCGAACAAAGTCTGGTGGAAAGAAGGCGTGGCCTAGTGAGTCCTCCCGGAAAGACGTGGTTTGCCACTCGAGACCCACTCCCGAGTTTGACGATGGCCTCATCACAGCATGAAAGTATTCGGACGCTTGCTGACGGTTGCGTAGCCAGATTTACCCAGCCAGCTTCAAAGATGGCAACGGCGATGGCCTGGGTGACATCCCGGGGATTATATCCAAGGTAGACTACCTGAAGGATCTGGGCGTGGACATAGTCTGGGTGTCCCCCATGTTCGAGAGTCCCCAGATTGATATGGGATATGACATCTCAAACTACGAGGCAGTTCACAAGCCCTACGGCACCGTCGAGGACATGGAAGTGCTCATAAACGAGTGTCACCGGCGAGGGATGCGGCTCATACTGGACCTCGTCGTCAACCACACCTCCGACCAGCATGCCTGGTTCCAGGAATCCCGCTCCTCCAAGTCCTCCCCCAAACGCGACTGGTACATCTGGCGCGCGCCCCGCTACTCGCCCACCGGCGAGCGCATCCCACCGACCAACTGGCGTTCCTACTTCTCGGGCCCGGCGTGGACGTTCGACGAGGCCACGGGCGAGTACTACTTGCATCTCTTCGCCAAGGAGCAACCCGATCTCAACTGGGAGAGCGAGGCGTGCAGGCGGGCGATCTATGATAGTGCGATGCGGTTCTGGCTGGAGAAGGGGGTCGATGGGTTCCGGATCGACACCGTGAACATGTACAGCAAGGGGCCGGTGAGCGGGTTGAAGGATGCGCCGGTGGAAGACGAGGGCGTGTTTGAGCAGCCGGCGTGGGGACTGTATGCGAATGGGCCGAGGATGCATGAATTTTTGAGGGAGATGAATGGGGAGGTGTTGGAGAAGTATGATACTATGACTGTGGGAGGTGAGTGGACGCATAGTCCCCCCCACCTGGCTTCCTTCTTCCTTCCTATCTCTATCCTCCTAGACAAATCCCCTGGGCTTTTTGCTTGCTAACATCGGACATCAGAACTCCCACACACGCCTGACCCGGCGAGGGTACTGGACTATGTGCGCGCGGCGAACAAGCAGCTCAGTATGGTCTTTCAGTTCGACATGGTCGACCTGGGCCAAGGGGCCCCTTACAAGTACCAATATCGCCCCTGGAAGCTGTCGGAACTAAAGGGAATCGTAACCAAGTGGCAGCAGTTCATCGAGGGCACGGACGGCTGGACCACCGCCTTCTGCGAGAACCATGACCAGGGTCGATCTGTCTCACGGTATGCCTCTGATGCGCCGGAGTACCGAGCGCTTTCGGCGAAGATGCTGGCTCTGTTCATGTGCTCGCTCACGGGGACGCTCTTCATATACCAGGGGCAGGAAATCGGCATGGTCAACATTCCTCGACACTGGCCGGTAGAGGAGTATAAAGACATCGAGGCGCTGGGATATTATGAAGACGTCAAGAAGACGACCAACAATGACCCCGAGGCCCTGGCCGAGGTTGTCAAGAACATGGCCATCTTGGGCAGAGATAATGCACGCACGCCGATGCAGTGGGACAGCTCTGCGCATGGCGGTTTCACGACCTCGAGCCAGGGTCCATGGATGCGGGTGAATGATAGTTACACCGACATCAACGTCGCGAAGCAGCTGGAGGAGCCGGATTCAGTACTGAAGTTCTGGAAGGACATGATCAAGTTCCGCAAGGCACATGCTGATCTTTTGGTGTACGGGACGTTTGAGGTTCTAGATCCGGAGAGCGAGAAGACGTTTGTGTACGTCAAGAGGCATGGTGGCGATAAGGCTCTCGTGGCGTTGAACTTCTCGGGCGAGGAGCAGAGTTTCGATCTTCCCAAGGACGGAGCATATTCTCTCCAGGTGGGCAACTACAATGATGGCCAGAGAACAGACAATAAGGCCTCGGGAGGGTCGACGATAACCCTTAGGCCGTGGGAGGCTCGTTTGTATATTCATGAGAATGCGAGCTCGTGAGCTCGTATCGTACGACGCGTGGGTCAGAATGCCAACCTGTCTCAGCGCTGAAACCAGCCCTTCGCCTTGGCCGTGACTGGCTTCCCATGAATGGACCAGTTGTTCACGCCGTACCACCACCTCCGGACTCTTGCCCCTATGCCACTCCCTTTCAGCTGAACGTTCCTGGTCCAATGTTGCCAGCCACACCAGGCTAGGTTGTAGACGACGCCTTGCAGCAGGGGCATCATGAGCTGGTCGCGGGTCGTGATGTACGCTATCATCCACAACGACTTCGCGCCTTGTATGCTGTGCAGATAGCTTTGCTCGAACCGAAGGTCTCTGTTCGGCCTCCAACATCAGTATATGCTCTTCCAGAGAGAAAGAGTACAGCTGGCGTGTCCCCACGAGGAGACCCGACAGCACGGGGTTCGACTAACGGGATAGGGGGCAGGCGGGAGAGCCGCCTCCGCGGCCTTAGCACGCTGACGGGGACATCATCCTCGTCCTCATCCTCGTCGTCGTCGATCTTCCTCTCTTCCAGGTGCACGGGTTCCCTGGTATCCGCGGCGGTCGAGGGGTTGATATCGTGGGCGGCGGAGGGCACCCGGTTGATGTGGGCGGTCTGGATGGTCTCTGCTACCTGCATTGGGATGTCGGAGGAGGCCATACTGGGAAGGGGGGATGACGGCAGGGCCGAGAGAGTGGGCTGGAGCTGGGGCTGGAGCTGGAGCTGGAGCTGGTTTTGGGAATTGGTCGCTGATTCAAGAGCGCACTTCCACCTGCGGAACTCTCCTCCAAGCGCCTGACTGACTGGCTGGCTGGCTGATTGGCTGATTGGCTGACTGGCTGGCCGTGGTGGACGTGACGTCAGGTGGATTGGTCGGTATCTGTCAGTGAAGAGGTGACTCTGTCGGCGGCAATCCGTAAAGAATTAGACACAGGGGGGTTGGTCCTCGGAACTGACAACACAGAGAGCGTGAATACCAGATTGTCAGCTTGATATTGACTCTGAGCCTCCTGGAAGCCCCCCTGTGCAACCCTGCGGCACCTGCACCTGCAGCCCTTCGCGCCCTAAGACAGATCCAACCAATGACAAGAACTGGGCCCGGGCCTCCCAAAAAAAGCAACTAAGGTAGACCTCGAACTGGACTCCTCAAAATCTGACCTAACCAGACCCCGCCATCAACACCCGACAACATAACACTTTTTCTTACACAACAATCACCTTTCTTTTGTTTATTAGAATCCCATTCTCCCTGGATATCTCATCAAACAAAAACTCTTGATTGCAAGTCCTCTACACCACATCGAGAAAGTCGCTTCGGCGTCTACAACACCATCAAAATGAGTGACGCGCAGGCTGTATGTTTGCCCCTCTTTTTCCAGAGCTCTCACCCTCTCTCCTCTCCATCCACGGGATCCCGAGCAATCCGCCGTCTGTCTCGCGTGTCAATACTAACAGATCCATCCAGAACGAAGCCGAGAAGAACGTACGTTTTGCCCTGCGAGGACAACGCATCTTCCGCCCGAGCAGGACGTGCCAACGCGTTCTTATATCGCGCATCGATGCTGACAACAACACTCTGTAGATCGAGATATGGAAGGTCAAGAAGCTCATCAAGCGCCTTGAGGCCGCTCGTGGCAACGGCACGAGCATGATCTCCCTCATCATTCGTACGTGCTTCACTACTCCCGGCGTCATACGTCCCAGCCCTACACGCCTCAGCCCCCTTTTCTCGATGGACGCCCCATCGCTGACTGACGTCGTTACAGCCCCCAAGGACCAGGTCTCCCGTATCGCGAAGATGTTGGCTGAAGAATACGTACGCTAGCCTCTTCCGACGACCCCCGACCCAAGTTCCACCTGCTAACCTTGACCAGGGTACCGCGTCGAACATCAAGTCTCGTGTCAACCGACAGTCCGTCCTGTCCGCCATCACCTCCACCCAGCAGCGTCTCAAGCTCTACAACAAGGTCCCTCCTAATGGCCTGGTTGTCTACTGTGGTGAAATCTTGACCTCGGAGGGAAAGGAGCGAAAGGTCAACATCGACTTCGAACCCTTCAAGCCCATCAACACCTCGCTCTACCTCTGCGACAACAAGTTCCACACCGAGGCTCTAGCCGAGCTGCTCGAGTCCGACCAGAAGTTTGGCTTCATTGTCATGGATGGTAACGGTGCCCTCTTCGGCACCCTCAGTGGTAACACTCGAGAGATCGTCCACAAGTTCTCCGTCGATCTGCCCAAGAAGCACGGTCGTGGTGGTCAATCCGCCCTGCGTTTCGCCCGTCTTCGCGAGGAGAAGCGCCACAACTACGTCCGCAAGGTTGCCGAGTTGGCCGTCCAGAACTTCGTCACCAATGACAAAGTCAACGTTGCCGGCCTCATCCTGGCCGGTTCCGCCGATTTCAAGACCGACCTGAACGGTTCTGACTTGTTCGACAACCGTCTAGCTTCCAAGGTGATCAAGGTTGTCGATGTCTCCTACGGCGGAGAAAATGGTTTCAACCAGGCCATCGAGTTGGCTTCGGAGACTCTTGGCAACGTCAAATTCATCCAGGAGAAGAAGCTGATTGGCAAGTACTTTGAGGAAATCAGCCAGGATACTGGGCGGGTCTGCTACGGTATCGACGATACCCTCAAGGCCCTGGAGCTCGGTGCCGTTGAGACTCTGATCGTGTTCGAGAATCTGGAGATCACCCGTTGGACTCTGAAGGACGCCTCCGGCGCTGAGCACATCCTCCACACCACCAAGCAGGAGGACGTCTCGGGCAATCGAGACAAGTTCCAGGATAAATCTGATGTTTCTACTGGCCAGGAGATGGAACTCGTGAACCAGGAGTCGTTCCTCGAATGGATCGCCGAGAACTACAAGCAGTTTGGTACGAACCTGGAATTCGTGTCTGACCGTTCGACCGAGGGCAACCAGTTCGTCAAGGGCTTTGGTGGCATTGGTGGCCTTCTCCGCTACAAGGTGAATTTCGAACAGTTGCAAGATTTCGAGGACGATGACGATGACTACTACGACGGTAAGAAATGCGCCGGATTGCTTGTTCTGGTTGCGCAGGAGCTGACAGGGCACACAGATTGACAGTATGGATCCCTCGTGAGCAACGAGGGCTCCGAGACTCAAGCAATCCCGTCCAAGCCGACGATACCTGATGATCGTCAAATGCCGCGCCAGAAATCCGCGTCCTCCAAGACATCCCATGCGCAGCGGCGTTTGATGAAGGGCTTCACCGATTCGCCTGCCCCGGCGCGGCATCAGGTGTTCCGCGAATCGCCGCTTCGCTCTGTGACGACCGCTTGAATTGAAGAACATGGTACGTTCCTGCTCGTGGCCTCGCATTTGATGGTATTCTCTAACCTTGGGATTTCAGACATTGCCCAGCATGTCCTCTGTGCCAAGGAGCCAGGTAACTAAGCTCCTCTTCAACAACCACAGGGCGGACAAGCAGGGCAGAAGCAAGGGAACAAGACAAGGTAGCCCTTGGGACATGGTCTGGCTGCGGCACTGAAAGCTGCTCTTGAACATGTTTCATTAGCAAGGAACTGCAGGCCCGTAAAACGAACGGGTCTGCCCAGATTGGACGAATATTTTGCGTTTTGGGCCGGAATCCAACTCGAGTCACTCGTTAGATAGCTTCCGCAGAGAACCAACTTTTTACGCTCTTTACACACACTTGTCTACGTAATACTGGGCTTTTCTGATGCTCTGGAGGGCGGCCTTGTGATGAATCTGTCATACGCTCGTATACGTGAAAAATTGCTGGAGAGCAAGCAGTTGGGGGCGCTTGGACGAAAGTCCGCGTCCCAAGAGATGTGCGGGTCGGCGACACCGATACCCGCAATCGCGAAATTCCAAAACTTGACTCATCTCCAAGTGCCCCAAGTGCCCCAAGCGAGGGAGTGCGAGAGTGAGTGAGTGAATGACCTCGAGATGGCAACCACACCCTCGCAAAAGCCCGTCGTGGCTTTCCTGGGGCCTCCATCGTCCTTCACGCATCAGGTGAGTTAGGGGTACCCCACCACGCGTCGCTTCACCCTCACCCTCACCCTCACCATCTTAAAGGACGTCGGAGAACGCTGACAAGATAAGTCACAAGGCCACCAAGTCCGCCTTCTCCGACGAGCAGTATGAGCACCAACCCGTGGTGACCATCAAAGACGTCTTCGATGCCGTGCAGGCCGGTTCTGCCGCCCTCGGCGTCGTCCCTTTCGAAAACTCCACCCACGGCGTCGTCACCTTCACGCTGAACAACCTCGCCGACCGCGCCCATACCTACGCGGACCTGAGCGTGTGCGGCGAGGTCTACCTGGACGTGCACCATTTCCTTCTGGGGTACAGGCCGCAGCAGCAGCAGCAGCATCAGCATCAGCATCAGCAGCCCTCTTACCCCTCACCTGCCGCTGCCGGAGGAGCTTCGGGCGTGGGCGCGGGCGCGGGCGACGGCGACGGCGACGGCGACGGCGCCTCCACGCCCACGCAGACCAACCCGGACCCGCGCCGCCCGCGCGCCCGGCCGCTGGGGCCCGTGAACCATGTGCAGCGCGTGCTGAGCCACCCGCAGGCGTTCGGGCAGACGGACGCCTTCCTGTCGGCGTACCTGCGGGGGGTGGACTGCGTGGACGTCAGCTCGACGAGCAAGGCGGCCGAGATGGCGAGCCGGGACGCGACGGGCGCGACGGCGGCGATCGCGGCCGAGATGGCCGCGGACGTGTTCGGGCTCGAGGTGCTGGCGCGGTGCATCGAGGACCGGGACGACAATACGACGCGGTTCTTTGTGCTGCGGAGAAGGAGGCGTGGCGAGGAGGAGCAAGG
>MUZH01003921.1:0-30399 GCA_003012965.1 Juglanconis oblonga | reverse complement strand
TCTATATAGCCGGATTCTCTAACTTCGCCGACGCTATCTAATATATTTATAATTAGTTCTTAGCAGAGTTTATAAATATATAAATCTATATTCTATCTGCCTAAAAGGATATAAAATATTAGGGAAGTATAATAAGCAACCTTTACTTATAATTAGATAAGGATACCCTAGCTAAAATCCGATATAGCCTAGACTTTAGATATATAATTAAAGCTAAGAATATAAACCTTAACCTAGTAAAAGTTATATTATAATTATACCCTATTATAACTTTCGAATTAGTTAAAAATATAATTATTATCTACTCTAATACTATTTCTTATAAAGAATATTATTAGTAAATACTTTAGGCTAAGTTTGCAAATATAAAAGGCTATAAGGTTCTTATCTAACCTTTTAGAAAGGTTAAAGTATTAGCTCCTAATCTAGCAGATAAGGGCGAGATTTAGATCGAGCTCCTAAAGATATATCTTATTTCTATTATTAAGGCTAATAATATAAGCCGCTTATAAGAAATTACTCCTTTATTAGGTTTATTTATTATAGCTAAGATTTAGATAAACTAGGTCGCTGCTAATATACTAATCTACTATTATATTAATATTAAGAAATATAAGATTATTAGTAGCGCTATCTATTTAGTACTATAAAAATATAAAGGCATTCCTAAAGTCTCTTAAGTTAAGCGCTAGGCAAATATTATAGCTAGGATTAACCCCTTTTTTAAGGAAGTATATATTAAGCTAGGTATAATATAAGAATAAGCCTAGAACTAGTATTAATATATCCTTAAGGAATTTAGATAACGCCTCCGATATATTAATATAAATATAATTAAAGAACGAAACCGGGATTAGAAGTTGTATATTATTAAGTAGTATAGAGTTTTATTATCGATCCTATAATTATTACTAATTACCCGCTCTTTTACGCTTTAATAATCTAATATCCGATATAATATCGATAGCCTAATATATATTATCTTAGATATATACTTCCTAATATACCTGCCCTATAAAGCTAATTAGGATAAAAAGAACGGACCTATATTATATATTAATCTAGTTCTCCTGCTATTACTAGCCTACTTAGGTAATATGGAAAAGTATATAGCCGAATTTAACTATATTAAGCTCTAATATTATCGGAATACTACCTTTAAGTTTAGTATTAACGAAAAGACGCCTTATAAACGGATTAAGGGCTTTAAGAAGATATAAGACCGACGAACTTAACGACGATATAAGTAGCTATCTAACCTTATATTAGAACTAGTTATTATTAACCTCTTCGATACCTACCCCCTTTTAGACTAAATCCGATTTTACTTATTATAATCCGAAATCGGTAGTAATTCTAAAGACTTTACTAACTTAGAGAAGCTAATTCCGGATAACTACCTAACCTATACGGAAGAATAGAAGAATGAAAAGGATATAGTTAACCCTATTATTACTTAATAATATTAAATTTATTAAAATAAGCTCCTCTGCAAATATATTAAATATACTTAAAGCTTTAATCGGGATTAATGCTAAGCCTTCTTTAATCTAGACCGACTTCTATTTAGCAATTAATTCGTTTAGGGTTATACTAAATCGGGAAAATCTATAGTTATCGAATTCGTTATAAATATTATCTAAGACTTCGAAGCTATCCGAGATAAGGAGATTATAAATCTTACTTATAAGAATATACCTATCTATAAATAAATTGATAAAGTTCGGCATTAATATAAGATTAAGCTTATCGAAACTCCTTATATTCCTAGTATAAAATATATTACTTTAGTATTATACGAATAACTCGCTACCTTTATAATTAACTAAAGTCGTTTTATAGATAATTAGGGTTATTATAAACCTAAAGAAGTTAAAGAGGAAGAAATTAAACCGGTCGCCGGTTATAACGCCCCTGATATTATCTCTATTCCGATCCTATATAGCAGTCCTATTTATAATAAGGTCTATATAATTATCGACGAATTAGATAATAGTTAGTTATCCGAAGAGGAATATCTAGATACCGTCTTATAATAAGTATGCGCCTTATATATCTGATAACTTTATATCCGATTATAAGACTTTATCGACAACCTCTTTATTCCCGCCTTCCACTTTAAATTCGTTTTCTTCTTACGAGAATAGAGAATAAAGCTTTACCCTTACCTTTTCCGTACTAATACCTTATAATTCTAATATAGCTAAACTAAATACTTTAATACCTAGGTAGTAATTATTCGATCTATATTCTAATACTTTAACGAAAAAGGCCCCTAAGATATAAAGGGCTACCTTCCTATTAGCTTCCCTATTATTAATTCGGATAATAAAGATACCGAATCTAATACTTCGGAGCACCTTATTTATAAGAAGCCTAATAAGCCTAATAAGAATAAATTAGCCTTAGAAAGTGCTATTAATATAAATATAGCGCTTAACCTTATTACTAGATAAGAAGATATAGGATACCTAAACGTATTGGAACCCGTCGCTCTATAATATATTATAGGAAGCAAACTTATAGTTATTATCTAATAAAACGATTATAGAGAATATATTACGGAAAACTATTACTGCTTCTCTTATATAATTATAAACGATAGCAGGCGAAAGAGAAATATTATTAAAGTAAATAACTTAATAACTAAATCTGCTAATTTAATATAATATATTTATAAAGTTCCCGCTAATATTATCCTACCTAACCTATCTATAACTATTACTAATTAACTCCTAATAAATATAGGCCTTAAGAATATAGACGACTTTAGATTAAACTGTAGCTAATTCTCCTATCCTCTCTTAAGCAGAGTTTTCACTTTAAATAATACCCTTAACGCCCTACTAAATATTAGAAAGGCTAAGAAACTCTAATAATTACTTAATACTAAAGCAGACCTTAATATCCTAAGCGACCCTAACTATAGTAAGGAAATCTTATAGTAGGTAAAGTATATTTATAAGGATATTCTTGCTAATATAGATATAGTTATATATACTCCTATTATTACTTCTAAACTAGCTAATTAGTTACTATTCGACCTTATAGTTATTATTATTAACGAAGCCGGTATATAACCTAAAGCAGATATTATTCTCCTCTTTAAATAATACCCCTACTATTATTATTTCTTTTTTACTGGAGATTATTAGTAAGGCGGAATAATTGCTTTAGGAGAAGATGCCGACGAAAAGAAGGAAGCCGTTAATAAGCTATTCTACTTAAAGAAAGATAATAATAGCAATGATATTCTAGTTACTACCGCCGAATACCGAGCTAGATATAAAATTATAAGCTTTAAGTCTCCCTTTATCGAATAATTTAAGATATCTCTGCTTTAATATATCGATATAGTCTTCCCTCGATATATTAGTTATCTAAATATTAACTATTAGTAATAAGGCGGATTTAAATATATAGGAGCCGCTATTGCTTACTATAGACTAATAGAACCGGCTTAGTATATTAATAATCTTAGTATTATAGCTCGGAAACTTTATACTTTCTTAAATATTATTATCCTTATACTAAATAAGAAGCCTTTAAACGAATAATTAAAGGGGACTAGGGCTATAATTTATTATAAAGGCAGTATCTTTAAAGTTAGTAATAGCCCTACGAATATAGCTTAATATAACTTAGCCCTATATTTAGTAGCCTAGATTTATTAGGCAAATATCGTAAATATAAATAGTAAACTAATTATTATTTAAATCTTTATACCTTATTAAGCTGCTATTTAGGAACTAAGACGCCTCCTTGCTAAGATATCGCTATAGGAAATCTATAAAGATAGGCTATTTATTCGGATTATTAATAGCTCTTAGGGAGGAGAAGTCGATATTATTATTACCCCGTTTATTACTAATAATAGTTTCTTATAGAAATAAGAATATCCTTTTATCGCTTAGACCCGACCTCGACTTACTATTATTAATATTATAGACTTTAGGCTTATCGAGAAGTAAGGTATTTAATAGAAGTACTTCCGGGCTTATACTTCTATATAGTTAAGCCTAAATATTACTTATAATAACCCCTACGACTAATCTAACCTATCTAAGATATACTTTAATCTAGTAAGTATAAAGGTCCCTATTAATACCTTATATTATAATAATTATAAGAGCTTCGGATATTACCTAAGGAACTACTACTTTATATAAAAGGGAGGCCTGCTATTATTAGCTATAAATAATAAAGATATCCCGAGGCTATTTAAAATAATTAAGTTACTTAGGAATAGTATCCGCCTTCTCTCTTATATTTAATAGAGAGACTTTACTATTAAGAAGTAAATTGCAAATTTCCTTAACTAATATAAAGATATAAAGGATAAGAATATTCTATAAGCTAATACCCTTAATCTTAGCGAATTTATTATTAAGATAGGCTATACCCTATTTAAATATAAAGAAGCCGGTAGAGATATAATATTAGCAGATATTATTAAAGAACCTTAATAGAATAATAATAAAGCTATATTATTAGATAAAGACGATAAAGGCATTACCCTAATAGCTAATAATATCTAAATAGGCACCTTTACCTACTTTAAAACTATAATAAAATACGCTCGACGGTAATAAAACCAGATAATTCTAGGAAAACGTATATAAATCGTATATAATAAAAGCGCTAATATTAAGGCCGACTAAGGAAACTAGGGCACCGATACTTAAGCTATTAAGAACGAAGAAGATACCCCTAATACTATAGATAATATTCTAGCCGCTATAACCGACGCCGACGCCGATAATTCTTAAGATATACCGGCCGATATAGATAATTATTAGGCAAAAGCTCTAGCAGGAAAAGCTCTAGCCGTAAATAACTCCTAGGGAAAGACTTTAGCTGTAGATAACTCTTAGGGAGCTCTAATCGCAGATAACTCCTAAGGAGCTCTAGCTATAGATAACTCCTAGGGAAAAGCTTTAGCTGCGAATAACTCCTAAGGAAAAGCTCTAGCTGTAGATAACTCTTAGGGAAAAGCTCTAATAGCAGATAACTCTTAAGGAGCCGCCCCGACTACTGCCGATATTAACGCTCTGCCTGCTACCGATACTAATGATAGCGAGAACGAAGAGGAAACCGATAAAGAATAATATATTAACCTAGATAGAGAGATTGTTAACGATATTTAGTAACCCGATAAGAATAAAGATACTTCGAAGCTAAAGTCCGTAGACCTACTAGTATAGTTTATAATATTATTTCGTAAACGGATCCTCGGGCAGAAGTAAAGATAGAGAAATAAAGAGGACTTAGGAGGATATAGGATAAAAATAGGAAGTATAGACTAGATATAAAAATAGGAACGGATTATAAGGATTTTACTTAAGGATAGGTGCTTTTTTCGGATGGGGGTATATTAGAACCCTAACCCTAGGGACCCTACGTTTATCTTCTGTATCTTAGACCGTCCCTCTATATTTCTCTATAATACAATATATACGATTGCTCTACTGAACTGAATTGACTGCTATTCCAATGCGAATACCTTCGTTTTCGGGTTCTTTGAGCTTTGTAAGACCTTCTGCCGCCTGTCGACGTTACATAGTCGTTATCAGCTATAGTATACTACACTAGTTGACTGGCTTTTGTCCGTTGTGAAAAATAGGCTTTGGCGCCAAGAATCTGTCTCGGCTCTCATGAAGAGCCAATCATATGTTGCGCTGGGCGAATCGATTTCCCAAAAGGGAATATTCATTGCTGTGCTGGATGCCTGTGGATTCATCAGTCTTATTTCCGCAGGGGCTACAGAGCCTATTGTGCAGCTGAACAAGGGCTACATCAAGTATCATGGCGCATTCGATTCCAAAGGCTCTGTAGAGCATTTGCACAACGTTGAATACGCACATGATACCTCCGGCTATCGCCGCTTTACGCCCCCAGAGCCATATGTTCCTCCCGAAGGCAGCGTGCTTGATGCTACGACGCCTGGCCCAGCATGTCCGCAATCCCAAGCTGCCGTCCCTCCAGTTCTCGCTGAGACGCCTGATATCAGTGAAGACTGTCTCAGTCTTCGAATCTCGCAACCTTCTGGCACCTCTGCCGACGATAAATTGACTGTCGTTATCCATGTCTACACAGGTGGACCATCACTGGGACCCCGACAACGTGATTACCTAGGTACCCTCTCAAAATCAATCGGAAAGCCTATAATCTATGTGGCCCTCAACTTCCGTCTTAGCATTTTCGGGTACGCCCGTCTGCCCATCTTGAAGGACCAGAAAGCACTCAACGTGGGGATGCGGGAGTAGAGGGCGGGATTCCAGTGGGTAAGTGGTTGTTGTTTTTTAAGCTGTCAATATAGCTATAAAAGCTGTAACAGTTTCCTTCATAGATAGGGGATGCTCGAAAGCCTAGCACCCAAGATCAGAATTAATTGTATATGTAAAGCCAATTTAATCTTCAAGGGCATTTTACTAGCTTGGTAATTCCATCGAATTAGTAGTATATAAATAAGGGCTGCCTTCTACCTAAGCTAAGGAAAGATTGTAGGATAAGCATAGTATGCCATGCCTATAAAGACATACTCTGTTATTCTCTATCCATAGTATTTGTAAGTGCTGTAAACATTTGTCATACAGGCAGACCTTGACAGGCAATTATCAAAGGTATTAGTAGTAAAATGTGCAACTACTAGTAGACACCTAGTATTATATATCTTCGGGCTTTTCTCTCCTCTGGTACTTGGAGAGGACTTGCATTTTCCATTTGATCTAGTCTGTTTTTTATCTTTTCTGTCTCTTTGTCTCCTCACAGCTTGATTCTATGCTCGCGTAGCCGGGATTATGTAAGCGGGGCAGTTCGCAGTGTTCTAACGCTACTCCGAATTTCGTCTCGACGTGACCCGCGCCAATGCTTTTTGTTACTGTTTACTTCCCTATTCTTCTTCTTTGCTTTCACCATCCTCCGACTCCCCACACGCCAAAAATGCCGCCTGATCCCATAGTTGACGACGAAGACTACGCCTCGTCCGAGGATTCCGACTTTGCGCCCGACGATGCGCCCGAGCAAGAGGCCGGCGCCGAGTCATCTGATGATGACGACTCCGGAGAGGTCGCCGCCACCAAACCAGCGGCGCCTTCGAAGAAGCGAAAACAGGCCGGTGGCGGCGACGAGGCGGAGGACGCGGGCTTCGAGAACTCGGGTGACGAGGCGATCATCGAGAAAGGCAAGAAGAGGCGGAAGAAGGACCGAAAAGCGCAGCAGGATCTGGATGACGAAGGCGGGGAGGACGGCGGTTTGATCAAGACACGCAGTATGCGAGCTGTGGAGTGAGTTCTGCCGCAGCATCATGGTGAGGTGAATGTGCTTGCGGGAACGTGATGCTGACCACGCGGTCCCATCCAGAAAAGCAGAGCGCAAAGCCCAGCCAGTCGCCGGCCCCGTGACGATCGACGTCGACGCCCTCTGGGCCTCCATGACCGCCGCGCCGGTCGTGCCCACGCCTCAGGAGCAGCAAGCCGGTAGCCAGGAACAACGCGAAGGAGATCCCATGACGGGTGCACATCAGAGCGGGCAAGCAAGTGCGGGCAGGGACGTCGAGATGATCAAGATCAAGCGAACGTACAACTTCGCCGGCAAAGTGCACACCGAGGAAAAGCTCGTGCCGCGCGACTCGGCCGAGGCTCGCCTCTATCTCGCCTCCCAGGGCGAGGACGGCTCCGATTCCAACGCCGCGAAAGACAACGAGCCGGATAAGCGCATGCCGCGGAAGGCCTTCCGGTCGATGTTCGAGCCCGTGGTGCTCACCAGCGACAACCAGCGGACGGATCTAAATCTGGGCATCGCCGTGCGGCTGCAGGCGCGCGACGAGAAGGCGAGGAAGCTCAATACCGTCGAGAAGTCGCGGATGGACTGGGCGGGATTTGTGGACAAGGAGGGCATCAAGGACGAGCTGGTGCTTGCGGGGCGGGCGAAGGGGAGCTTTGCGAACCAACAGGATTTCCTCGCGCGTACGGAGGCGAGACGGGAGGAGGATGCGAGAAGGGTCAGGTTGGCTGGGAAGGCTTGAGCTTCTTGTGTGCAAGACTTGCGGGGAGGACTTGGAGGATACGAACGGCGTTTTGGGTTGGACTTGAAATTGGCTAAAGATACCCAGCTGTACAAAAACCAAAAGATCAGTAGCAATATTGTGATCTCGAATCTCTACGTTCATGCTTTCCAAAATGTGCTCATCCATGTCTGGCCTAGAATTCAAGGGGCTAGCACCAGCATGGTCACATACATATCCACTATGCCAATAGGTAGTATCATCCGCAATGATAATATGTATTTCGATAGGTCTGCACGAAACGTTGTGGTTTATAATCGCAGTCACAGAGAATGATTGCCAGGTACATTGTTAGAGAGTGGCGAGGATTGGTGTCAGAGGAGAGGAAACCAGATGCGCTACCTGCAATACTCAACCTTGTTCATCGCCAAAACCAACCCGACGGATTGCCAGTGCCCGTTGAAGCCTTTTCCTTCTCGTCCTGGAGAACAGCGGCCGAAGACTCGCTTTCCCCTGCCTTGATCTGTTTCGGTATCTCCTTCTCATCAGAAGGGCGAACGACCAACTTCGTCTGGCGGCTGATCTCGTTACCATCCGCGTCGAATGTCCTACTCTCGGTCTTCTGATGCAGATTGCCGAACATGTCAACGTGCTCCGACGTAAACGTGACCGTCTTGTCGCCATTCCCATCGTGCTTCGCAATCTCACCTTCAGCCGGCTTCACCATCCGCCTTGACCAACCCCACGGCGCCGGACCCCAAGAGTGCTCGCTATTCTCGTTCTTGTGCGGGCTCTCCATGAACGACTTGGTGAAGTTCTTGAACGACTTATCCGCCTCCGTCCAAGAGCTACTAATAACCGAGAACAAGTCCTCTTCAGTGTCAGGTGCAGGTTCCTGCTGGTCTTGAGGCTTTTGCTCAGTCTTCCACGTATGCGCCTGCGCCTTGTCCTCGTTTCCACCAAAGAAGGCATCCCAGTCGAACAAGTCGAAGCTCTTCTTCATGACCCTGTCCACGTCCTTTCCGAAGCCATTTGCTATCTGTTCGGCCTTGCGAGGCATCTCGGCCGGGTTGGAGGTGGATTCCTCGTCGAATTTCCTGCCAATCTTCCCCCAGAAGCTCTCCCACTTCTCTCGACCCTGCTTTTGCTCTTCCGATTCGGCCCTGGCCTCCTCCGCTCTCCGTGTCCTGTTCTCCTCAACAGCTTTGAGAAGCTCCGAGTCTGGGCCCGTCAAGTCCAGCAGCACCTTGGCTGTCATCAGCTCTGTGTTATGCTCCTTGAAGTTTTTCGGAGGCAACGGGGTGAGTAGCAGACCCCTGTTCGCGAGTCGGTTTACCCAGAGCATGGGCGGCTCGCCGAGGTCGAAGGTCTCGAGGATGCGCAGCTTGTAGTCTGCTTGTTTGCGGAGGTCCATCAGGCCCCGGCCGGAGGTCGCTGCGAGCAAGTCCTCAAAGGCATCGTCGAAGTCGAAGAGGTGGGCGGCCCCGGGCGAGACACCGGCGGGGACGGGCTGGGGCAGGTACCGCAGGTTGTAGGGCGAGTAGGGCGATAGCTGCGCCCATTCGTTCCAGTAACGTCTGGTAGCGGCGTACGTGATTGGGTTCCCACCAAAGACGTCGAAGGGCAGGTGACGCATTGTGCTCGATGGAGCAGCCCATGAGGTTGACGCGGGGGGTTTTGGAGCTCCTGGAGCTCCTGGAGCTCCAGTATCCATGTTGTCGGGGGAGTTGGGGTGTCGCACCGGAGGCGGTTGTAGCTCAGCGCTGGGAGTGCCTGTCGTCGCGGTGTCTATCCTACTTGATCTTCCGGTGACCATGGATAGACCGGTGCCGATGCGTGCGTCGACGTGATTCTTGAATCTGACGAAGGGATTCTTGGATGGTTGAGGGTCGTCGTCAGACATACTGAGTGGTGGCGTTGACCAGGGGGACCCGCTATGTATAAGACGAGGATGACTAATTCAGACCTGGAGTATCAGAGCAGCAAGCAAGCGACCACGACAAGGCAGGTGCCGTGGGTTGCGGTTCAATCAATCAGTCAATCAGTCAAACATCGAGCGATATGACCTCAAGAAGGTGGAGAAACGGCGTGTTCGACAGGGTTGGATGTCGAGGAAACCGCCGAGCCGGCAGGGTTCAACGGCCGATCTCCTCGCCGACCCGAAATCTCACCCGGACTCGTTACCTGGATCGTCACCTGCACCATGCACACTCTGTCAGGTAGCATCAACAACTGACGTCTCATCCTTTCCGGCCATCTTCAGGTACCCCGGCCATCTACACGATCCTGTCCACAGGCAGGTTGTTATCCCACTCACATAAGGCTATTGTCTCTCAAGATGGAGCAAGGTCTTCACAAAAGAAATATTGCCCCGCGACGAGCGGCAGGGCGACCTGGCGTGATATATCTTGTTGTCGCTACGTACCCGACGAATCCGAGATGGAACTGCCAAACGAGGCCAAGACGGGCTTTCTGTGCTTCCTTCACCACTTTGGATTCCGGACATCGCGCGGATTGTACAGACACCAGGCTGAACAACAGTCCGGATCGTTTCCTTGTGCATAAGACACGGCATTGGGCTAAAGGATCGAAGGAACTGCGAAGGTGAGCTGATTCATTCGCTGGAAGGGAGCAACTGGCAAGGCTTCGTTTCTCATCCTCCACTCGATACCAAAGATTGGAAGGATCCGGCTCGGGGGACCAATTTCTCAGAGGACTCACGTGAGCAAGCGCCACAGAATCTCCCAGCTTCCCCAGCTTCCCCAGCTTCCCCAGCTTCCCCAGCTTCCCCATCATACCCAGCTCCCGCTCCTCTTTCTGTTGGGTTGAGGACGAGAGCGTGTTGGATTGTGGGCACCTCTCTGAGGCAACTCTGGGGTACGAGCAACTCCCTCGACACCTTCAGAATGGAGTTATCGGGTGCTTCATCAGCGTGGAGCCGAGAGATGTGCTTGTTCGCAGAAAGCACAAAATCAACCCCTGCGACTCTTAGGCTTCACCACCGGCCCAACTCAGACGCAGGAGCCTCCCTTGTCCCAGGTCTCAAGGGGCCGTTGATCACAGGGTTGGCTGATCCTCCGAATGAGTCTCATTACTGGCAAGTGCTCTGTCCCAATAATCTGGCAAATTACAGCATCTCCAACATTACAGACAGACAAGCGATTGGCGCCTTGGGAAGCAACTAATGCAGTTGGCACGGGCAGCTGCAAATTACGAGAGTCCCAACGACGTGGAGAGAGCAGCAACCCATGGACTCTCGTAAGGCGCAGCAGCAACTAGGCCACAGACGGCACACATCGTTCCAAATATGTCCAAGTGGAACAGGAGAGCCAGCAGGAGGGAAAGCGGCAAGACGAGGAAACATTCGAGCCCACCAAGTACATATTGGCCGATGTGCCCCGAGGTTTGAGATGGAGGCTACCTAGAGCTTGAAAGTCATCCGCCGCAAAAGCCGTGTTACAGGCTATCCGTTCCGTTGTTCGTTCACTCATTGTTTGATATACACCAACTATGTTCACTCTTTCTCAGCGTACGGCGCTCCTGCTGGCTGCCAGCTATGGGCTCGCCAATGCCAAGGCCAATTTCACCTTTACTCCGCGTACGACGACCACAACAGCCAGACCTGTGTCTACAACTTTGGGCTCGAGCTCTACATCTTCTCGCCTTGATATCACGTTTTCGACAACCGCCTCAGCTGCAGCGCTTCCCACGGTCGCCAGCCTGCAAGGGCCCCTCGCGAACGTGGTGAAAGGCGGCTTCAGCGGGTCGATGAAGAAGGTCAACGTAACGTCGTTGACGGATAACGGCACCACCAGGAGGAATCTTCGAGCACGAGACGACCTCGGCGCTGATATTGGCTCCTCGTGGCTTGTGGTGTTCACTGTCGGAACACCACCCCAAGAACTCATGCTCTCACTCGATATCGGATCCGACGGGTTCGTGGTTGAATCCACGCTGGTAGAAGAGGATATGCAGACCACTGACTATACCATCTTCGATCCCAACAATTCAACCACCGCGGTACAGGCCTCCGGCTATACCTGGGAGACTGCTTACGGCGGATTTACCTTGGAAGGTGACATCTATACGGATTTGGTGACCATGGGCGAGGCCACGTTCACAAACATGACCATGGAAGTAGTCACGGCCGAGCCAGTCGGCTCCCCGATCACCACTGCCAGCGGGATTCTGGGGTTGGCAGACCACTTGGTGACTGGCGCCTCGCCCTACTACGTGCCTTCTTTCCTAGGCTCGGTCAAGGACCAGCTCGCCGCGAGTGTCTTCACGCTCTTCTTCAATTCTTCTAGCATGTCGGGGAGTATCGACTTTGGCTTCATCGACGACACCAAGCATACAGGCGACATTGCTTACACGCCAGTTTACAACGTATATGGGGAAACATTCTGGTCGGTGAATGTCACTGGCATCGGGGCTGCTGACCCAGAAACAGGGGCTCTCCTGTCGTCTAACATGACCGGGTTCACCGCAATCCTTGACACGGGCTCGGAACAGTCTTTCATGCCCCTCGCAGCACTATGGGGCTACTACGGAGGCATCTCGGGCGCCATCTACGACGAAGGCGGCTTCACATACGACTACCCTTGCTCGATAGACGCCGCTCTCCCAGACCTGGTGCTCTTTATTGAGGATAAGCCAGTCATCGTCCCTCGCGCCACCTTCGGCTACTGGGAGTCCATGGACCCATCCAACGGGGAGTCAGGGGTAGACTACTGCACATCGCACATCAGGCCAGACTACTTCAACTCGGGGACCAACATGATCGGCCAAGATATCCTCGAGGGTCTGTTTATGGTCTTCGATTATGACAATCAGCAAGTTGGATTCGCGAACACAACGGCCAACGACACGGCCTTTAGTGTTCCGGACTCAGCCACGTGCAGTTATACTACTTCCAATGTCACGGTGGACCCCCATCTCACCGGATGCACTGGAGAGGGCTTTACCGGTGACTGTTACGGCATCGAGGTGACTGTACCCGCTTGCACCGCTCTTGACTCGTAAGTGTTGCCCGCTCCCCTCCCTCAACCACAACCAGGAGCAATATCTTGCAGTCAATGGTGCTGATGACCCGATAGAAGCATCACGTTCGCCTCCATCCAACCCACTGAAGATTCCAACCTGCGGTGCGCCTTCTACTCGGACAACCATTGCGAGGCTCCGCTCTCAGACGCGGCGGGCCTGACGTACCCGGGGGTGTCAGCCATCAGCGCGAGCCCGCGGAGCGCGTACTGCGTTTCCACGGGCATCGAGGTTGAGGTGACGACGGACGCGCAGTTGGCCTTCTGCGGCGACGGGTTCGATGGCACAACGGGTTGCCGGCTATCGGGCGCGTCGCCGTGGACGTGTGCCATCCTGTATGCCCCATCGTAAGTTCTGTTTTGGACCCTTCCACGCTACACGGGATCAGCTGGCTGACGTTGGCTTTCCAACGGTAGGGAGCAGTTTCAGTTCAACCTGACAACGGTCTGGTCGGGGTTTAATGGGAAGGTGGGGACGTGCTGGTTCTACCAGGATGAGTATTGCTATGATCTGGTCTCCCCTGAGGCGGGCATTGACATGTGTGCGACGGATATCACTGGGAGATATATTGATGTTGATTTTGGCACGTATGTGGGCTCGCAGATGTGTGTCTAGTCTAGTTGGATGATGGTTGGGTTGGTTGATCTGGCCTCCCGTCGTGAGTACTTAAAAGTAGTATGGGCAGGTTCAGTTTAGTATAGTTATAGAGAGACAGATATCTTCAATGGTCAGCATCCTTACCTCTGCGAAGATTCGTTCTCTCTCCTCTCTTTTTCTTGACCGGAGGGGGGGGGTGGAAGTCAGGGGGCATAGGCAGGGGATGAGCAGTGAGTGGGAAGAGGTCGGACATTCCAGTTCTTGCGCGGGCCGAACCAGGCACCGGGCAGCCGGGATGGGCTTGGGGTCCGTTGTGGCTGACGCTGGAGGTCAACGGCCTGAACGGCCTGAACGGCCTGCATGGCCTGAATGGCCTGAATGGCTAGGTGGGGTGCACTGACCACCAGCGCCATCTCCGGGGGCTTGCCCGTGACGACGAACAGTGGGTATGACGGCATGGGTTTGATGCAGCCGAAACAAGCAACTTTGAAGACGAATGAATGAATCTAGCACGAACATCGACATACGCGTGCATAGGTACCTACCTACTGCCTACCTGCCCAAGCTACCTCAGCCCAACCAACCCCAGACCCAATTGCAACTTCACGTCAAACTTCACCTCACCGCACCTCACCGCACCGCACCGCACCGCACCTTGACCGTCGTCTGGCTGGGCGTTGCTTTCTTGGTGTTCCCCTTCTTGATCCTCCGGTTGCCGTGACTTGTGCCGCAGCGCACTTATCCGATCCTATTTCCATCCGGAAATTCCAGTCCTGCATTTCAGCGCGGCCTCCTTTCTCAGCCCCGCGCTCGTCCTCGTCATCTCCAGGACCGAGCCGACGTATTTCGTACGACCCACGCTCGTCATAAAACAGGCGCATCTGCTCCCACACCTCGTCCACCCATGGTCCAGCCTCCAACGAGTCGGTATTCGAGTCCCGCGCCCATCGCGACTGGCCGCCCCTGAGAGACTATGTACCTACCGATATCTCCCTCCACGTCCGCTCGATCCGTCGCCCTCCTGATCCCCTCCTACACCTCCTCGAACTACCTCTTCCAAGACAATGGCCCCGATGGCTCCCCCGCCGACAACGACAGTCCTCTCGGGCAGTACTCCTCCATCATCGGCATCATAACAGCCATCGTAGGCAACGTCCTGATCGCCCTGGCCCTCAATGTCCAACGTTACGCCCACATCCGTCTCCACCGCGAGCGCAAATACGCAAAAGAGCGCGCAAGGCAGGCTCTGAAGAATGCAAAGAATGGCGGCCCTTCTCCGAGAGGTTACGGCTCGCTCGATGACCCGGAGAACGGGAACGGCGGCGGCGGCGGCGGCGGCGGCGGCGGCGGCGGCGGCGGCGGCGCCCACCAGGCCGGCGACGGCCACGACGAGTCCGAGCCCCTGACCCAGTCCTTCCGCTCCGAGGGCTCGCGCTGGTCCGAGGGCTCCTCCGACGACGACGAGATGCCCAAGGCCCCCTCGACCTACCTCAAGTCGCCCTACTGGTGGCTGGGCCAGATCCTCATCACGGTCGGGGAGATGGGGAACTTCCTGGCCTACGGCTTTGCTCCGGCCTCCATTGTGTCGCCGCTTGGCGTCGTGGCGCTCATCTCGAATTGCGTCATCGCGCCCATCTTCTTCAAGGAGAAGTTTAGGAACCGAGACTTTTGGGGCGTCGTCATCGCCGTGGGCGGCGCGGTGACGGTGGTGCTGAGCGCGGACACGCAGGAGACGAAGCTGGACCCGCATGCCGTGTGGGAGCATATCACAAGCCTGGGGTTTGTGATCTACATGGCCGTGACGGGCGGGTTGATTCTGCTGCTCATGTGGTTGAGTCCAAAATATGGAAACCGCACTATCTTGATCGATCTCGGCCTCGTGGGTCTGTTTGGTAGGTCCCCGCTGGTGCTTGAGTTCGCGAATCCGATCGCTGACAGACATTCCCAGGCGGCTATACTGCCCTGTCTACCAAGGGTATCTCATCGATGTTGTCGTCCACGTTTTTCAAGGCGTTTACAACTCCCGTGACCTACGTACTAATCTTCATCTTGCTCGGGACCGCCATCATGCAGGTTCGGTACGTCAACAAGGCGCTTCAACGATTCGACTCGACCCAAGTCATACCGATACAGTTCGTGTCTTTCACACTATGTGTCATCATTGGAAGTGCAGTTCTGTACCGAGACTTTGAGCGTACAACAGCCGTCCAAGCCGTCAAGTTCATCGGCGGCTGTTTTCTCACCTTCTTCGGCGTGTTTCTTGTCACCAGCGGCAGGCCGTCGGCAGACGACGATGACGAGGAGACGCTATCAGATGATGAGGGCATCGAGGAGACCCTCCGCCTCGCAGAGCATGATCCGAACGCTGCTCAGTCACCGACACGGCCCAGATACCGCGACAGCGAAGGTAGCAGCAGGCGGTCGTCCAAGGTGAGCTTCATGGACGCCGTCAGCAAGCCGCTCGCGGTTCTCTCCGAGACCGGCGTCCCAACGCCCAGGGCACAGCCGGGCACAACGTCGAAGACATCCTTTTTCAGCCCGGCAGATGCCACTGAGTCAGCGCCGCTTCTGCAGGCACCGCCACGAGAGGCGCTTGCACATCCAGGTATCTCACATGCGATATCCTCAGACTCGGCCGTGACATTGTCGAGCGCGACACCGATATACTCAGAACCCACAAGCCACCCGGGGACACCCTCACAAGAGCCACCAACCATCCTAATGCCGGACGGCAACAACGTGGCACCGCGACCATCCACCTCCGCTCCCAGGTCACGCACCCAGCGCTTCAGCAGCCACCTCTTCTCGCCCTCCCCGTTCGACTCGACCGTCAGGGGTCTTGTACCCTCCACCCTGCTGAAGGACTCACCACGACCGGCATCTCGGAGGCGGCTTAGCAGGCCTGGTCTCCGCTCCAGCCTGTTCGTGCCGCAGGATGAGCTCGAGGAGGAAGAAGAGGGGGCCGGGATCATGAGCGCTATTGAGCGGAGCCGGACAGTGGAGGAGTCGCCGTTGGAAGGGCCGAAGCAGAACGGCATCCGCAACCGCGCGAAGAGCCTGACACATACTGTAGGTGACCTTTTCGGAGTGAGCAAGAAGCGCGGCGATCAGATGGATGGGTCCGAGGGAGAGGAGGGCGGCAGAAGTAGACAGGCGAACCATAGCTCGGAGACGCTGTAATTTGGCCCCATCTGAGGGGAGGTGGGGGCATCTCACAAAGGGAAAAAGAAAGGTTAGGACATCGGAACGGCCGAACTGGGCTGGGTTGGGTAGCATTGGGAAGGCGTTTGTGGTCACTGGATCTGGACGGACCTAGTATGAGCGCGCGTGTCTGTCTGTCTCTGGTTGGGCCGACAGGATCATGTTCGGCCGGAGTCTGCATTTGGCTGCTTGGATACAATACCCTCACTGGTATTTATTGTACGAATACAAACTAGATTCTCTCACATAATCGCATACTCCGAGGCTAGCGGTCAACTTGTCTTGTTCTCACGCCTCCCTCACCCCAGCGCAGCTGGGAACACTCTCACACACACACACCATCATCATCGACACTTCACAGCTTGGCTCCTCCCCGCGCCTTCGCGCTATCATAGCGCCTCCCCTCGTCGTCCTGCTCCCGCACGCTCAGATCCGGCAGCTGCGCCGGCATGATGCGTCGCGGAGAGCTGCCCGGCACGACGGCGTACCGGGAGAAGTCCAGCACGCCGCACTGCTCCCGCAGGAAGTCCTCGTCCAGCAGCAGCTGCCCGTTGACGACGGGCGCCGGGGCGCGGAGGATGCCCAGGATCGCGTCCGAGAAGATGGCGGGCTTGCGCAGGTCCCGGAGCTCGGAGGCGTTGGCGCGGGTGAACTGCTCCGTGGCGGCGGATTGGATGGACTGATTGCTCCGTGCGAGATCAGTCTCAAAAACTTCACGTGGTCTCTATCCCTCGGCTCTGGGCAAGGCTTCTGGAGAAAGAGGAAGAAAAAAAGAAGAAAAAAAGGCTGCGGGAGAGAGGGGGTGGGGGGTGGCGCAAGGTCAAAACCGGCGGATACAACTCACCACTGCCGGCCAGATGCTCGTGACAGCCATGCCGTCTTTCACCCTCCCCTGCCTTTCGAGATCCATCCCCAACCCCTTGGTCAGCACGCTCATGCCGACCTTGCCCATCGCGTACGCCGTCTTTCCCCGGAAGAAGCGGCTGTAGATGGGCGGGCTGACGACGATGATGCGGCCGCCGCGGGCGCTTCTCGTGAGCGGAGGCAGGGCGGCCTGCACGGCGCCATAGAGCCCCTCGACGTTGACGCGCTGCATGAGCTGGAAGCGCCGCATGGGCGTGTCCTCGACCGCGGCCCACCAGATGGCACCGGGGTTGTAGATGAGAACGTCGAGGTGGCCGTCGTGCTTCTGGATGCAAGTGTTCAGTACGAGAACGTACGTACGAGAGAGGGCCGGGGGGGAAAGGAGAGGAGAGGAGAGGAGAGGAGAGGGAGAGGAGAGGGAGAGGTTCACACCCCGACGGTCGTCCGGACCAGCTGCTGGATGCTGCTGGGGTCTCGGACGTCGACGGCGATGGCGAGAGCCTCGCCGCCGGCTTCCTTGATCTCTCGCTCGACGGTGCTGATGGTGGATTGGGGCGAGTTGGGATCGGGGGGGAATCGGGCGGTGGTTGAGGCGTAGGCGTCGCTGGTGGACTTGGCGGCCACGACGACTGTGAGGACGAGTTTTGGTGAGTGTGATGGGAACATCTCTGGTATGCGGTGTATGGGGTTCTTACCGGCATAGCCGTTCTTGGCCAGGTCAATGGCTACTTGTCTTCCTATCCCCCTCGAGGCTCCTATCACGAGGGCTACGGGCTTTGCTTGAGACATGGTTGACGGCGGTCAGGGCGGGTGATGATGGTTGCGCATGGCAAGACGCTGTGGTGGAATAAATACTAGAGGATTTCGATTATATGTAGATTTTTAGTTTATTTTTAAAATAAAACAAATCTTCACTGATGTCTTCCAAACACCTATTCCGAGGAATATTGATATTGTCGGTTGAAGGTTGTCTTTTGGATTATTAATAGTGATCCGGAACGGAGACACCGCGCGAGGTGAGCCGAGGCACAACATACACACTCACCGTGAACGGTACCATTCACACGACTTCCCTCTGCCTTCAACAACAGCAGCCCTCAGGAGCATACCCACGTAAATAAGCAAAGATGGGTGGTCGAATCGACTGTTATTTCGATATTGGTAAGTTCCGGGCTTGTGTTAACTCTGATGCGCCCGTCGCCGTGACTGACAAGAGCCCACCATACCTCCTCGCCCGCAGCGTCTCTATACAGTTACCTCGCCTTTGCCTATCTCACCAAGAACCTCAAGACACTTGAATCTCATGGCGTCCAGGTGGAGTGAGTCGGAGAATCCCTCCATATCTTCACTCCGCATGCTCACGGGGAGACTCAGATTCCACCCCATCCTTCTCGGCGCCGTCAACGCCAAAACCGGTGAGTGAGGATCGCGGCCACAACTATGCGCATGCGCTTACCGAGTTTTCTGTTTCTGCTGAAGGCAACAAGCCGCCATGGTCCCTTCCCGCAAAGGCCATCCACGGCAGCACCTTCGAAGGCCCCAGGGCCACCGCCCACTTCGGCCGCCCAGACATCCGCCCGCCCAAGGACATCATGCCCATGGCGCACACCATCCTCCCCCTCCGCACGCTGCACCACATCAAGCGCGCCTACCCGCGCGAGACGTACCACGCCGTGCTGGAGCACCTGTTCCGCGCCTTCTGGACGCCCCCCAACCTGAACCTCACCCAGGCGGACGTGCTCGCCCGCGTCCTGGCTGACTTTGGCCGCTTCTCGCCCGACGAGCCTGCGGCGATACTGGCCGCCGCCAAGACCCAGGAGGTCAAGGACATGCTCACGAGGGCGACGCAGGATGCGCTGGACACGGGGGCGTTTGGGGCGCCGTGGTTGTGGGTGACGGACGGGGAGGGGAGGGGAGAGCCGTTCTTCGGGAGCGATAGGTTTGTGTCCTTGACATGTCCTAGGGAGCGTGCCCGTTTTTGTTTCTTGCTGACTCTGGCACAGGTTCAACTATGTGTATAAGTTCTTGGGTTTGCCGTACCAAGACGTCGAGTTGCTTTCTCCGGGACAGCGCTCGAATCTGTGATGAGATCCTGCTATCTGGAGGACAGTGGCTATTAGCCAATCGGGCGTATTGGTCAGGTATTTTTGAAGATGAAAGAGACCGCTGTGTATTATGAATTCCACCCGTTCCCATGCAATACCTAAGACGGCATCGTAGCGTTAGTCCTTCCTCGCTGCTAATTTCCCTTATTAATAAGAACGGTTGTCTATATAAATCATCTGCGAGCCTTCTCTCTAACCTTCAAGAGAAGAATGAATCACCCGATTCATCCACACTTAAGACAAGCAGGCCAGACATTAGTAAGAGTAAACTACGCATTATACTGCTCTAAGCTAGAAGTAAAGGAAAGAGAAAAGGAGCGGCAGAGTGATCTATATAGTAAATAGGACCAATGAAGTGGGCCTATATCCCTGTCATAATACTCTCTTTCATTCACCAAATATACGAACTGTGACGATAAACTTGTTTTCTCAGGTGGGAAATAGAGCACTTATCACTATAAGCCTTGGGATAACACTTGCGACTTAAATATTCGAGATGCTGTATTATAATAGGTTAAAAGCGACTATTCTGATGCTATGCGATTCTTGTTTTAATGTAATATGCATTAGGAATAGGCTCGTAAGAGCCTGTATTTAATCCTCTTTCACTTTTCCCTCTGAGAACTGAAGCGCCCAATTTCGAGGGAGTAATACACGCATATTATGCTCGAGGTCTCCATCTTCAACCCATTCCTGATTTTCCTTCTTAAACAACTTGACTGCAGCGCAGTTGGCCCAGGCTACCGTCTGACCTTCGCCTGCTATCCACTTCCTAGTCGATCCTGCCTCTAAGACCGCTTCGATTTCAGCCGTCGTAAGCGCTGTGAAGGTCTGCTGACCCGGTCAGATATATCGAGTATTCGAGCCTTTAGCTACTTACTGGTTTGCCCATAGTTATAGCCTATGCAACTTGTTTGAAATAATACTATAAGCCGATAATTACTGCTAAAATATAGTCGCAATATTGACAGAAACCAGCTTTTGAACGAATACTGATATGAATTGCTCCGGGAATCAAATGAGCAAAGAGTTTGGACGCTGTGAAAATGACCCCGCCCGCTTACCCCCGCCCTCTGCACTTATAGCCTGATCGGCTCGTGGAAAATCCAGCCCAAAGTTCCTATAGGAGTAACTTCGAGGATCGACAAGTTAGCATATATGCCCTATAATAATCGCTTATACCTTGCAAGGCCCCCTTATCGCGGAGTACCTATCGCCGATCGTCTATATGCTCTTACCGCCTTCCTCTTTTAATAGTTTAATCCGTATATATATAAGCTTCGTATATATAGTCTTAAGTAATATAAAATTTGCTAGTTACACCTATCTAAATCGATATTAGCTACATATAATAATATTATAATAGTAACTACTATAAAGGACTAGCCTATAAGCTAATTAAGGCCTTAGTCCGGTAGTTAAAATATCTAATTTCAATACTAATCTAATCTCTTTAAATAGACTTTAGAAGACTAGTAGAGATCTATATATAGACTGTAGTTAATATCTAAATATTAAAAATAGACTAATAGTTAAGAGTATTAAGGTAGTTGAAACCCGTATATTATAAACTAAGTTAATTTTAATGCTATAGTTTTAGGGATCGTTATAGGGTTAGAATTAGCGCCCGGTGCCAGGTGGGCCACGTATAAATCGAAGAAAGACGGAGTCAGACTATCGCAGACGGCCGTTTCTAATGCGCTACGAACAGCTGGTCTCATTATACAAAGATTTTCCGAATCAGCACGAGCAAAACAGTAGCACGGGATCCGTGGTGTAGTGGTTATCACGCATCGTTCACAGCCATGTGAATATCTAGGCGTTCGCGTCAAGAGTCCGATGAGGTCCCCGGTTCGATCCCGGGCGGATTCATTTTGTTGTTCTGATAATCCTTTTTTTCTTCTTCCCTGCGCCGTGATGGCCTCCCTCATGTACAACATATTTCCTTGCCTTACTCGGTCTTGGAACTTGCGGCTGGCAGGAGCGTTCGTTTGTCCCCTCCGGCTCCGGAGCAACGCAGTAGACTAGGAAATTAGAAAATCCCGCAATTCCGCCTCGAGTCTAGCAAAGCCTTGTTTGTCTCCACATGCATCGATGGTCGTTGTAGGTCTTACCAGAGGGCAGTTTGAAAGTTGTTCAGCGACAAGGCGTTGATCGACCGGAGCACCAAGTGTCAGAGAGGCGTGTGAGCTTACCTACAGAAGAAACCTTCGGACGCCTGTGGATTCAATTCAGCTGCCTGGGGCTGCCGTGCCGTTTGTTCAGTGAACAAAGGCACAACAAAGGCACTAGGCAAATATATATACTAGTGCCGATTCGGAAGGCGGCCAGCAGCCAGTGGCAGAATTGGGCTGGCCTTCATATAGGGCAGCTACTGCTACTGCTTTCGTACCTACTCTTTTCTAATAGATAATAACCACCCTTAACAGCTTTCCATACTTCCGTACTATCGTGACGAGAAGTCCTGGGCCGTTGAGACCGGTTGCCCCTTTTCAGTGGACTTGTACATACACGCCCACGGCAACAATGACAAAGACATAGCGACCGACACAACGCTATCGCAGAGTTTCACGAACAAGGCATGAAATTATAAAAGCAGTTGTCTTCTCATTAAGGAAATCTATCGTAATCCAGATTGCCTGTGCCAAGGCAGCCAGCAAACTCCAAGATCAGTCTCTAAGTTGTGGAGAAAGTTGGCTCATGACAGGAACCCGGAATCAATGAAGATGTCAGGTAAGCTCCTCCACATAGCATATCCGCCAACGTCCAGACAACCATTCAAAGCCGTTGAATCCCAGGACTGTGATGATCCCAGATCCTACTCGCTCTGACCACTAAGTTGCTTGCAAACGGATGCTTGCACCAAGCCGATTGCGCATGCCCAACCTGCGACCATGACCCTGCCGACCAAGAATACTAAAATACAGGGATGGATGACGACGTGTGCTGTTTGGGGAATCACGCTCAGTCGTACAGACCCTCATCTTCGGCTGCGTTGCCGAAGCCACCAGCAGCGTCATTGGCGGCAGACTCGCCCTCGGGGAACTTGAAGTAGGCACCGGGGCCAGCATTCTTCATCTGTTGAGCAAAGGCCTCGTACCGGCGGATCTCGACGTCTGTGACAGAGCGGCGAGCCATCTGCATGGCCTCCTCGAAGTGGCGCTTGGTCAGCTCAGGAACTGGGTCCTCGCTATCATCCTCCATGTCGACATCCTCGCCGGCAGCCTCACGAGCCTTGGATCGCTCGATGTCGAGAGCGATGGACTCCTTGATGGCGATCTTGACTGCGCGCTGCGTAATGAAACCCAAGTCGGCACCAGAGAAGCCGTGAGTCTTGGAGGCGATGAAAGACAGGTCGATATCGCTAGAGACAGGCGTCTTACGGAGCTGAGCCGAGAGGATACCCAGACGGCCAGCCTCATCAGGAAGAGGAACGTAGATGAGCGAGTCCAGACGACCGGGACGGCACAGAGCGGGGTCGAGCTGCTCAGGTCGGTTCGTGGCTCCGATGACGAAGACGTTCTTCTTGGAGGTCATGCCATCCATCTCAGTCAGAAGCTGGTTGACGACACGGTCGGAGGCACCACCAGCATCACCAACGGAGCCACCACGAGCCTTGGCGATGGAATCCAACTCGTCCAGGAAGACGATGCAAGGCGCGGCAGCACGGGCCTTGTCGAAAATGTCACGGATGTTGCTCTCGGACTCACCGAACCACATACTCAGCAGCTCAGGACCCTTGACGGAGATGAAGTTGGCAGAGCACTCGTTGGCAACAGCCTTTGCCAACATAGTCTTACCCGTACCAGGAGGACCGTAGAAGAGAACACCGCGAGAAGGAGACATGCCGAACTTGAGGAACTTCTCGGGGTGGTCGACAGGGTATTGCACCTGCTCCTTGAGTTCCTGCTTAACGCCATCAAGACCACCAATATCTTCCCAGCGGACGTTAGGCACCTCGACGACGGCAACCTCACGAAGGGCGGACGGGTTGGAGACACCCAGGGCGAAGCGGAAGTTCTCCATGGTCACGCCAAGCGAGTCGAGAACCTCGGCATCGATGGTATCCTCGTCGAGGTCGATCAGGTCCATCTTCTCACGGATCTGCTGCATGGCGGCCTCGGAGCAGAGGGCGGCAACATCGGAACCAACGTAACCGTGGGTTTCGGCAGCGATCTGCTCGAGATCAACATCGTCACCCAGCTTCATGTTCTTGGTGTGGATTTGCAGAATCTCGAGACGACCGGTGGGGTCGGGAATACCAATATCGACCTCGCGATCAAAACGGCCGAAACGACGCAGGGCGGGATCGATAGAGTTGGGACGGTTGGTCGCGGCCATGACAACAACGTTGGAGCGAGCCTTCATGCCGTCCATAAGGGTGAGGAGCTGAGAGACAACACGGCGCTCGACCTCGCCGTTGGTCTTGTCACGCTTGGGGGCGATGGAGTCGATCTCGTCGATGAAGATGATGGCTGGGGAGTTCTTCTCGGCCTCCTCGAAGGCCTTTCGCAAATTGGACTCGGATTCACCGGCCATCTTGGACATGATCTCGGGGCCGTTGATCAGGAAGAAGAAAGCGCCGGTCTCGTTGGCGACGGCTCGCGCCATGAGTGTCTTACCGGTACCGGGAGGACCGAACAGCAGCACACCGCGCGGGGGCTTGATGCCGATGGACTTGAAGAGCTGGGGGTGACGCAGGGGAAGCTCAACCATCTCACGGATCTGGGCCATCTGCTTCCTGCATCCACCAATGTCATCGTAGCCGACCTCGTTGAGGTTGTTCTCCTCCTCATCCCGCTGGATGGGCTCGCCCTCGCAGTGGATGACTGTGTCTTGTGCGACGATACCGTACTCTGGGGGATCGACCTCAACCACCTTGAACTCCACCTGCCTCATGCCACCACGAGCGATGAACAGATCACCTTGGCGGACCGGGCGATATGCCTCTCGGAAGTAGGGGGCAAGGAAGACGTCGAACAGCGAGCCAGTGAGGCCTTCGACGGTGTCGGCGATGGGCAGAACAGCAATACGCTTGGCCTTTGAGGCGGTCAGCAACTGCGTGGGAAGGAAAGGATGGCGGGGTGAAAACTCACGTATTTAATGTCGGGGCATGGGTGGATGGTGACAATATCGCCGTGCTTGACACGCAGGTTGTGACGAACAACACGGTTCAGGCGGCAGCTGCCATCATCGAGATCATCATCCCCGAGCACGACCAGAACGGTGTCCTTTCTCTTCTTGCCGCGGATGAGGACGGTATCACCACGGAACAGCTGGAGGGCGTCCATGGTGTTGTTGGACAGAGCGATAATGGAGTTGTCATCATTGACGGCATCGGTCACCCTGTAAGGATTGTCAGCTTGAGCTTCCAGTGCGACCGGATGCCGGGATTCTGGATACGCACATCAGCTGGTTGGGCTTCTTCTTCTTCTTGAGGATGGCAGTCGCGGTGTCATCCTCCTCCTTGCGCTCCGCACCAGAAGCGTCCCTGTGGAGGATTAGTGTCTGCTCTGTTGACTCTGTTTGCTCCCACTTCGGGGTTCAAGGACAGATGGCGGGGTTGCTGCTGCTACGTACATCAAATGACCCTTCTTCTTGTGGTCGGCGTGGGCGGGAGTTGGTTCAGGAGCCATAGTGACTGTTTGCTTTGCGGGAAGATGGAAAACGGGGATGAGGTTGTCGTCAGGTTGATACGGTAGAACCGAATCCGCAGATGGGGATGAGCTGTCCGTTTGCTAGGACAGAGGTGGTGTTGCGGTCGGAAGCTCGATTGCGATACCGGTACTCGCACGAAATGAAGTGATCAAAGGCAGAATCTCAAGGGGGGGTGTGGACTGAGATGGGAGAATAGAGGAAGAAATGCAGGGTGTGGATGGGAAAGAAAAGAGAATCAGATGTTGTGGTGGCTTTTGGAGAGAGCTTGTTTGAAGTTATCAGTCTCGTTGGCGTGCTGGTGCGGCGAACAGGCTGAACCGCAATGACGACTGGAGACCCGGCAAGAGCTCGCAGGCTGGGCTGGCTGGCTGAGTGGGAAAAGGCGCTAGCGGCTGGAAAAACCGTCCGGGGCGAATCAGATCCACTGTGGGCCAAGTTCGAGGGGCGCTGCGCGGTCAAAGCTCCCGTCTTGATAATCCAGAATGGAAAGAAGCTTCCAGACTTTTCGGCTTCGTGATGGATGGACTACCATGGTACACTATATTCCAGCTGGCCAGATCTTCCAACCCGCTCGTGAAGACAGTTTACTGGCAACCGTAAGCATTTTGATGTCTCTTATTCAGACATTGCCACTTACGATTTCTGTCTCAGAGCTTCCTTCACTGAACGAGTCATTCCATCCACATAGTCGCCATTCTTCCACACAATACGGAGGTAGCTCCTTAAACGCCGGGCGCCCAGATCTTTGATGGTTAACCGCTCTGGCAAATCGGCACATGTTTGTTTGTTTGTTTTTGTTTTTTAACCCCAAGCAGATCAACAAAAGCCGAACATCCTCTCCCGCTATCCCAGGCGACACTGTCTACAACAGGCGATCCGGGCCGGCCCAGGGGCGAATACGTCCATTTGGGATGACGCCTCTTGTTCCAACCTTCTGGGAGGCCTTCCTGAGAGTTATGAAAAGAAAATAGACAGAGCACCAGAATCAAGAGCTTGGGTTGGATTTGAGACAGACGGCAGATATCATGGAATAACTCATGTGCCTCGGCCTGACCGACAATCTACCGGCCAGTTCTCGACCCCTCTGGCCGCAGTCTGATATCCCAAATCACGCATACGACAAACAGCACAAGTCTCCCCAGAAGACAACCGTCCTCCTCCTATCCTGGGTCAAGCTGCGATCTCCCTCACCTCGACCGTCTCCCGCCTCAGCAGGGGCCACGTCCGAACTTTCGCTCGATATCCAACATGTCCTACGTTCTCGTCGTGAACAGAGATAAAGTTGGCTGGACTCCTGAGGCTCGGCAGGAGGTCGATGTGGTGGTCGAGAAGGCTCTGTCCGATGAGACCAATGCCCAGCCTAGGACCAGCTGTTGCGATGCGCTCGTATCGGTTGTCCTTGGCCAACCAGCTCTGGGTCAGCCACGGGATTGCAGGGTACTTATCTCGACGAATAGCCTCGTTGCCGATTCCTCTGGAACAAGGGACTCTGACAGGCGCTTTGTCATCAGGACAGGCACCTCCTGGAAGAGATGTCTGTCTGGGCAGAGGAGGATTCTGCAACCGAAGGCCGTGGAAGCCGTTGTCAAGCATCTCGCCAGTCCTGCCCATTGTGTCAGTTGGCCAGTTCATCTGTCGTGGGCTGGGATAGGTTGACAGGGCCCTGGATCTTTCAGAACCCCCTCCCGAAGACGATGGCTCCAGTTCCAGTGACGACCAAGAACGAACCATGGTTTCTAGGTCCAGGGTTGAGTTGCTACTCCCCAAGGAGACCCAGCGCCTGCACGAGAGTATCGAAGTTGATCGGTATTGTTCCGGGCAGCGCTTAGCAGGCAACAGGCAACAGGGAGGTACAGCAAGTGTTGTCGATTTTCACCGTTTTGGAATTCATCAAGACTGTCTCTCTTTGCTCTCTATATAGTCTGCGCCTGTCAAGCTTACTGTTACACACACGCACACACAGGCTGCCTCTGACATCCGCCCACACCCTATGCGAGAGGTGTCACAATTCCAGTGAGCTGCATCCTCCAAACATGTCAACAACAGGACGGTATTGAGCCTGTCGCAGAGACGCCTTGGGGCTTTCCAATAGTACAGATTGTTGTCAGCAACAGGCGGGGCTGTTCCAGCTGCGCCTCCTCGGTGTCATAGCACAGATCAGAAGCTGCCCGCGTCTATCGGCCAGCAGTTTGGCCCTCAGACATGGAGAATAGTGGTACTTGCCCATTTGTGCTACCCCAAAAGACTGGCCTAGAGTGCTGGGTCGGGAATCTGTTGGTTTGAGTAATGCCCTGTGGCCCGTTTCCCGCTTCTCATATGACGAAGCCACCAAACGGAACATTACAAAGCAGATCCTGTCGAGTATTGGAAGGGCCATCTGGGTCTCTGATCGATGCTCATCTTTCGTATCATTATCATCGAAGACTGAACTGTCACTTTCACGAGACTGCAGGAACGTGGAGCCTCTCGAAGATTACTGCCTCGCTGACCGCCACAGTTGTCGCACGCTGCAGCAACCAAGCAGACTTCTTCGAGAATAACCCCTGCAATGGAACGCATTCCATCCTGTCAACTCGGCCGGCCGTGGATGGACTACCGTCTGGTCCGACATCGACGAGCTGGCCTTGGCAAAATGTCGTCCTTCATCCATCGTGAGGGTGCTGCGGCACTGGCCAAGACGGTGCACTCCATCACGGCGACAGTCACTACCACCTTTCTCGCCACTCGGTTGTGGGCCAAGATCAACCATTCCAAAGGGCTGTGGTGGGATGACTATGTCCGTAGGTCCAGTCCTTGTCCCCTCCTGCTTCCCGCATGGAGTGCCCGTAATCCGCGCTGTTTGCCAACAGCCTCGAGAGTTATGGCCGCCTGGGCCGCTCTACTCAGCGTCAATGGTTTCCCCGCCGCCGCACCAACTTACAGCTTGTCACTCCATATGGCAAGCAGCAGCTGTTTCTACCCGGCCGCCGGTCTAGCCAAGTCCGCCTTCGCCATGACACTGATTCGCCTGACCTTAGGAAGGAGACGCAGTATTTTATGGGGGATTATTGTCCTTGTCAACACATATAACATCGTGATGACGGTGGCGGCCTGGGTAGACATCTGCGAGGTGACCTCTGAAGGGCACAGCATAGGCTCGAAGTCCGACCATCGATGCGGTCGCCTCGAGACCTTCATATGGGAGCACTTCGGCAACGCGATCGTCATGGTCGTAGCGGATGCTATACTGACCCTGCTTCCCTCGGATGATCATCAGACAAGTCCAGTACATACCGTCCAAGGAAAAAAAGGGGGTTGCGGTTGCGATGGGCTTCGTTGGGCTAGCACCCTTGGTGGCTGTTGTCAAGCTAGCGTTTCTGGCCCAGCTCCCAATGCGCTATACGCTGGTAGACCCTGATTACACTTGTGAGTATTGGGGTAGGATTCAATATTGGTTCTGAGCCTGTGGAGAGTTTCATACGCTGACCGCTCGATCTCTGAAGATGGCTTGGTCGCGGCGGTCTGCGTGATGAACATGGAAACCACCGTGTATGTGATCGCACGAACGAACCCCATCCTGCGTACCCTATGGCAAGAGTCCTCTGAGGGCCGGAGCCGTAGCATATCGACCATCCACGATACGCAAGCGCATGGAACTCCAAAGGGAACGGTGGAAGCCCAGGCCATCCTCCCCGCGCACCAAAACATCGAGCTCGTGCAGCTATCTACCGGGAGAGTTGTTGCGGCTGATTCCGAGGAAGGCCGGGCACATCAGGCTGCTCATCCACCTGCGCCTACGCCTATCCCAGACTCTTCCGACGTCCCTCTAACCTCTGCGGTTGAGATCCAAGCGAGTCCTGCGGTCGCTGCAGCTGCAAGCCAGGAAAGACTGCAGGCTAGCTTGGTCAGTCTGGATGACGAGGTTCATAAAATCTGGGCAGAAATGGGCTTGTCGAGGAGAGCTTGGTCAAGGTCCTCCTCGCCGCTTCGTGAAAGACCCTTCCCTAGGCTCATGCGCTGAGTTGCGCCAGAGGCCCTGGACGTCACGAGTGCTGGGTGACAGCGTGGGAGGTGCGGTTTGAAGGTTTAGAACAGATTGCGACGCTCGTAGCCATCTGGATGGTTGACGTAAAGAGGCCTTGCTATACAAACAAAAGCATCAAGTTCACTGCGCCCCTTCCCTCCTGACCAGGCAGGTCAGTGCACAGAGAGACTTTGTCTGTCGAGGAGGTGTCCCTGGCCGAGGGCGATTTGGTCGACCCGAGCTTGCAGCAGGGCTGGGAAAGGGGCGCGTATGCCTGTCGCAGGCCGGGGATACGATCTGGTCCATTTAGGAGTGAGGGCAGGTGTTCAATGTTTGTAGGGGGTAATCCGGTTGTTGGGGGAGCTGGGGAGGAGAGGACCGGGCGTCTGATGACACGGTGATGGTGGCTGGATTCTGGATTCTTGGGAGGAACGAGAGGGAGGTAGGTAGCTCGTATAGATGCCGTGTGGGTGTCTACGCAAGCATGACGGCAAGGTGAGCCTGACTGTCTCTGATATCTGTAGAGGCATAATTGCTTTTGCTTGTACGCGCTGTAGGGCATTGCAACGGTGCCACGTCATCCGGCATCTGGGAGCTGTTGACAGCCGTCTCTCTGTGCGCAAGCGGGCTCATGTCGTGCTTGCTTGTATCTGCAGGACGCAAGGCTGAGTGGAGGCATCCGCATCTGGCGCAACGTCCGTCGAGCTGTTGTGTCAACTGCGACTGATGGATGAAGGTTGACAAGGGGCGCACATGTGGGATGTCCGCTTTGGGGGGACAGATGCAGATACGAGGACGCTGATCAGATTTCGAAAGGAGAATGGGATTGTGCCAAGGAAGAATGCCTGCGGGAGAAGTTGACTATGCCAGGGGACATTATGCAGAGGGAGGGATGACGCTTTTCCCACATCTGCATGCTTCTGAGC
>MUZH01003920.1:0-30397 GCA_003012965.1 Juglanconis oblonga | reverse complement strand
GCATTTACTACTACTGCAGGGGGCTGGTGGACTTTGCCATCGTTCCTTGATCAACGATGGTTCGCAGCCTCTACACTAGAGGTCAGACCAGCGGGCGGGTGGGTTATTGGACATGATGGCAACATTGCGACACACAAAGGCGCTTGGAAAATCTGCCTAGAAGAGCCATCCGGAGGTTCTACTTAAAACACGTGGGTGGGGGGGGGGTAAGCTTGAATTCTGTGACGTTCCCGTTCATCTCTAACATGAAGTGGACCCCGGGACTTATCGCAGGCGAGCGGGCGCCGCAAATGTCCCCCTTGTGAGATCCACAGCGGGAAAAGCTAGAGGCCTGCAGGTGTGTGGGTATCAAAGATCTGAAGGAGAAAAAAAAATTCCAAATTTCAAAATTTAGAAAAGATGTTGCCTTTTTCAGCCTCACCGTTCTTTGTTATCAGAAGGCATAGTGAAACCCACACAAGCTGCTATCTCCCACCGCCGGTTTTAGTCTGGATGCGGCTTAATGTAGCTGAGCCCCAACGGACCGGTACGGAGTAGATAACTAAAGGTTGAGAGGCCTGCGTGTCAAGACGTCACTGCCAAAGTCAAATGCAGAGCCGCTAGCATCGTCAGGGCTACAACGTTGTACGAAGTAGCTGAAAGTCTATATCGAGACGACAACGTCAGTTAACGTCAGTTGTGATGGTCGTTGACCTCTGAGAGATTAAGCTTTCGTCTCGGCGGGCCCGGATCCCTGGGTCGATCCGGTTGGCCTAGCGGGTTGCTGAGAGCGATTCAACTCTTCGACAGTTTTGAAGGCAGGGATCCTGGTCCGCGATTTGAGCATGTGAAGATGACCTTCAGCCTTGTCGAGATCAAATGATCTATGCATGTGACATGGGATGGAATGTGCGCAAACCGGGTGAAGGGACGCAGCTGGTGAACTGTAGTCAGAATGCGAGATTGCTTTCCAGGTATTGTCTGTAGGCGACTCCAGACTGGTGCTCTGAAAACGGTTCTGTATGTAGTTGGGCTAGACCGGAGGCTGAGAGATGGCCCTTTCTAGCACTATACCCACTGCTCTTAGGCTGGATTTGACGAGCCCCTCATGACTGGCCAGGTCGACATTGATATATAACGGCAAGGTTGATGAGCCATCGTTGAATGGTTGGACCGTTGTCCCAGCGAGCCAGCCTGGTCCAGCTACCAAAAGTCGACTCCGATGTTCGGAACACTCTTACGAAATACAAGAAGAGGCCATCCTGCGCGGCTGGAAAGACTGGCCACGGAACTTGGATCAGGCTGGTACTTTGGGAGCAAACCCGTGGGTCAGGCGGCCGGAATTTCCTTTTCGGAAAATGCCGGGCAGACCAGGCAGACCAGGTAGACCAGGTGTTGATTAGGTTGGTGCTGACAAAATGAAGCGTGGATTCGTCGAAACCGCGCGCCTTCCCAGTCATGAGTAGTGAAGCTTTCGAACAAGGCAGGCCGGGGAAATAGTCGCGGGCAAATCGGCATAATCCCGGCCGAAAGCCTTGCGAAGTCAAACGGCCGTTCTGACGCACGTGCTCCCGTATCATGAAAATGCTTGCTATTTGGTTCCGTTTCGTAGAAATCGAAAATCGCTGTTCGGATGGGTATCGTTCACTGTCAGGTCAGGCGAGATCTTCTGCCCGTGTGCCAAATCATGCCATGTTTGTCGGCAGCGGGAAGTGCAGCGGCAGTTTCAGCATTACCTGCGAATGCCATGGATAAATCCTCGTCCCCCAGGTTGAAGGGACGGTGAGGTTGCATTTTATACGTGGCTGCGAACCAACCTCTATAGAAAAAGCCAGGCTATTGAGGTGCAGGATCATGCCACAGACTCAGATCATGCCCAAGTCCGGCCATTTGGGTAGTGGGTCCTGGTACGAGTACGGCGGGATCCTCTGACGTCTGCATGTGCCGCCTGAATCGATTTCTGTTCTCGTCTCGTGGGACATGCAACTATGTTTTGTTTGCGGTGCACAGCGATCCGCGACATCCCCGAGCGACAGACGACCGTAGGATCATCAGCAAAGGTCGTCTGATTGTAGTGTCGGGCCAGAGGCAAGACATGCAGATCGTGGAGTCGGCCGAGATGCAGGCACACATCTCCGTGCAGACGGCCCGGTTTTCCCGTGCAAGAAACGATTTGGACAAGTGAGAAACCACACATGTTCCTGGTCGGATCTTGAGTTTTCATTCTGGGGAGAGAGGCTTGCGATGACGGCGCTCGTATTTGCCGCGGCCGGCTTGGAGGACGCATGCCACGGTGCTATTCTTGCCCGGCCGGCGCAGTTCCCTGAGTCGCTAGTTTGGTTCGCAAACTGGGAGGGTGTGCAGTGCCTCAGCTGCTATGTAGAGTAAGCCCTCAAGTGACATTTCGAATAGACGCTTCTGGCGCAAGCTGAGCATGCGTCATGGGCCTAAAGGAGGTTGATGGCCCCTGGGACGTGGGGGGTCTGGGTCGACGGTCGGTCGAGGGTTGTTGTCGAGAGCGACCAGTCAAATGTCGAGCGCGAGGTTGATAGAAGGCGCATGGAAGGTTGGTAGAAGGTCGCTGGTGGGTGGGGCCGATCGAAGATAAGCGGCATATTCCGAGGTTTTGCAGGGACCCTGTCGTGCCTGTCAACGGCGTCGATGGCTGGGCCCCTGGCTCGCCCACTCGCCCACTCGCCCACTCGCCCACTCGGTCTCTTCGTCGCTTTGCCCCTCCATTCCCGCCCACAGTAAATCCTGCCAGGTCGCAAAGGAAAAAGTAAAAATTCGCGGATTCGCGGTAAAAGGCCGGTAGTATCTCGGAACATCCTGATATCCCACGTCAGCCACGCCTGGCTTGCTGACTTCTGGCTTGCTGGCTTGCTGGCTTGCTGGCTTGTTACTAGTACATAGTACTTGTGATGATGAGAACAGCGAACTGTGATCTGTTTTGGGCAATGCCTCCTGAAGCTCCTTGCATGGGTCTGCGGGGGTCGGGAGGCTGCGGATCATTGCTGATGAGCGTTGATCGAGCTGGCCGTCAGTCCTCTCTCCATACAATCCGGAGGCGTCGTCGTCCGGCAAGTTGCCATCGCCGAGCTCGAGATTCAGATCTCGTGCATGGTTGCTGTGAGGCAATGACTCTCTGGTTGCGTCCTCGGGCGTGGACGTCGCTTCGGCTGAACTTTACAGATCAGTAGTCATCAGTGAGTGATTGACAGTGACAGCGACAGCGAGGATACCTAGGTACGTACTGAAAACGGGTTGAAGGGACCCCTGGACTCGGTGGGATGTCACTTGGCGCCATAATCCCTGCAAGGTATCGTGATGGGACAACATACTTGTACACAAAGCAATACCTGGCAACTTGAGTGAAGGGCATCCGATTGCTGACCCGAGTTGCCCAACTGAGCGTCTCTGGTCTATCCTACCTAGGTACGCCATTACGGGCAGAGATTGGTCTCTGTCGCGCTTGTTCTCGTGGCCCGCGGAGCAGGGAACTCGCAGCGCACGAAACCGGTACCGGCTTGTCTGCGGCGACTTCGATTGCAAGAAACAAGATACTATGCACTAGTGCTACCTACCTACGGTACGTACTGGGTACATTGACTGTGTTCGTCCCTGTGCGACCGCATTCTGCATTTGCCCTTTGCTGTGGCCTTTCTTCAACCTCTCTTTTCCACCTCTCACCTTTCTCAGCCCCTCCACCCTTCCGCCAGAGCAAGGTCCAGAACTCCTCGACCCATTTTATCCCCCTTCCAAAGTGGACTGTTTTCTGCATTGTTTTAGGAACAGCCCATCGCAACGCCCCGACCCGACCCTGCGCAGTCGATGCTTGGCCGGTCTCCCTGCCAGGCCTGCTCTTTCTCAGGCCCCCCTTCCAGCGGATTTCGACCCATCCACTCGTTACGTCTCTGCAGACCGAATCAGTCAAGCGGAAACCAAGGGCAAACCCGAGGCTGCCATATCGAGCGAACCCACCGCTCAGGGATCCGTCCTGTCGCATTCCTGCTTCCGAAGCACTTCCCTACATGAACGATTCATATCCACGCCAGCCGGTATTACTTCGTGCAGTCACATTAATCGCCTCATCAGTACCCACTTCGATTTCATGATTTGCATGGCCACTTGAATAAAAGTCAATTGGTCCCCTCCATCCTCACCCTCACCCGATTCCTCTCCCTTCTCTCTTCCTCTCGCCATTGTGCGATATCTCTGCTGCAGAGCAGTCATACGGGAGAATGCCTCACTTCAACCCTCTGGCGAACGTCACTGGACGTAATGCCTATACGCTCTTCGAGATTCGGTATGTCGCATACGTCCATATGGCTTGCCCGTACTCGCTCCATCGCACTCACTGACTGGGTGCACCAAGGCTCGATAATGACTTCATTGTTTTTCGCGGTAACGATCACGAGGCGTCAGGACAGCTCCTGAAGGGCACTGTGGTGCTCTGTCTGCCAGCCCCACTACGAGTCGAAGATGTACACCTGAGACTGATCGGAACAGAGAGGCTGAAGTGAGTTGTCTCTGAAAACCCTCCGATCCACCCATCTGTGCTTGCTAACTGAACGCTCCAGTTGGACTGATGCACGAATCACCCCGACGGGCATCTCGAACCAGAAAGTAGACCGCAGCAACGTCTTCCACGACTACAGATGGTCACCATTCGTGGGAGGCAAGGGGAAGACTGTCACGCTGGACAAGGGGAACTACGAATGGCCCTTCGAGGTTGAGCTGCCAGGTGACTTTTGTGAGAGCATCGAGGGCATGCCCGAAGCCAGCATCACTTACCACCTGAAAGCTACCGTCGCACGAGGAAAGCTCGCGTACGACCTGCACGCCAAGAAGAGACTGCGAATTATACGGACCCTGGAATCCTCGGCCCTGGAGTTTTTACACGCTATGAGTGTTGAGAACATATGGCCCAACAAGGTGGAATACAGCATTGTGATCCCCCAGAAGGCCGTTGTCTTTGGGTCCTCGATTCCACTGGAGACAAGGTTCACCCCGTTACTCAAGGGTCTCGAGATCGGCGATATCACCTGCAGGCTGATGGAGGTTCACGAGATAATATTATCGACCCCGCAGGGCCACCAGATCCGTGAACACAAGAGGGAGCGGGAGGTGAAACACTGGACGCTGTCGGTCAACCGGGAGGAACACTGGAACGACATGATCGACGATTCGGGTCAGGAAGGGTGGGTCCTGAACACGCAGCTCGATCTTCCGAAGAAGCTAGGGAAGTGCATGCAGGACACAAACGTTCATGGCATCAAGATACGACACAAGCTCAAGTTGGTGGTCGCACTGCACAACCCAGATGGTCATGTCTCAGAGGTAAGCTGCTACACCAGGCGACACCAGGCGACACCAGGCGAGTCAGAAACCGTCAGGCTAACTCTCCGCAGCTCCGTGCGACTCTGCCCGTAACGGTCTTCATCTCCCCCAATATGCCACTCGACGAGGACGGAAACCTGGTTCAACAGTCGCCGATCGACTCCACCACCCGAGCGCAACGAATGGTCGGCATCGCCCCGCCAGGCTACGGAGAGCACATTCTGGACCAGCTCTACGAGGACCTGGACATGAATGGCCTACAGAGCGGATTCCAGACTCCGGCGATACAGTCTGGTGTCAATACTCCGTTCTACACTCTCTCCAGAGCCGGTTCGGCCGAGAACCTGCACGCCCTGGCAGGGATGCAAGCAGTCCCTCCTGCAGCGCTTAGCTCGCGGTTGCAGGACGTGTCTCTAGACCCGACAAGCAGGAATAATTCGTACAACAGCCTCAATGGTGCGGCGACAACGGACGGTGCCACGACCCCGTATTCCACATACCTGACCGACAGCAATCATACCTCCCCGCCACCATCAGCCCCACTGTCGAGAACGCATAGTCGCGACAATCAATCCGGCATCAATACACCGGAGCACGTCGAACTCGAAGACCTGAGCAGAGTACCGAGCTATACCACAGCGGTGAAGACACCCGTCCGTCCTCTTAGTATGATGGAAGGGATGGTGTTGCCCGACTACAACTCGGCCGTCAGCGTACCAAACTCACCCACTATCGCGACCGCACACGTCAACAACCCATTGGACTCGATTCCCGAGGTGCGAGCGACCAATGCAGTTTTCGAAGCCCCCCTCCCTAGGCCTCGCCCGTCCCGAAGACAGACATCGCTCGGCTTCAGCAATCTGTTGCACCACCACCACGGCTTCGAGGACGATGTTCGTCGGAGACTGCACCTGCTGCAGTCTCGAGCCCAACCGTACTAGAAGCATCGGTGGGCACGATTCACATCAGTTCCCGCTGGCCGTAAATGGTGATGCATGGGTTCATCAGTAGCGATATGCGTCCACCATCTTTTAGCCGTGTATCAATACCCTCTACTCTGTGTTGGCAAACACATTCCTTCTCTCTCTTTCTTTCTTTCACACACACACAGAGCACATTCACTAGCTCAGCGTTGCGTTTCTCGCAAACAACAGACGACAGGACGAGCGAGTCGTCGTAGTACAACACGGCGTTTTCAAACGAGTATCAATGGACCAGGCATGATAGAATGGATGGTTACTGGACGGCGTTCATCTGGTAAAGGATAGGCAGGGAGAGTTTCCCAAGGTTTTCAGGCGGAGTTTACAGATAGATGTCTGTACATTTGTGTTCTTTACAATATACCCCAATCCGCCTTGGTCTGGCAGAACTGCACACAAACATTGGAAGACGATTGCGTCTGGCCTTACGAAGAGTGTATATGATATGTCCGGCCCGCCTCGGTGACACAGGATGCCATGGAAATACCAAATGAGTCTCTTATGCACACCGATGACTGGTTCGGTTCCTGTGACTATATCCCGGATCTCATATACTACATCGCAAATACAATCACCGGATCCCCCAGTTCAGTCCGAGGACGATAAAACACACGCTGCTCGTGTCAACTTATTATCAGCAAACTCCCTCTCAGAATTCTGCAACACCACACGGACGGATACACGCCATCGTACCCTGCGATCTCTGTACTGTGCACAATCCGCGGTCCAACCCGAATCCTGATTTTCGGCCTCAAACGAGCGTAATACATACCTCGTGGACAAGACGCCTTTGCATGTTGTGACTACTTAACCGTGTTGTTCGCAGGAATTTGTCAAGTCTAAGGCGATAGCGCACACCATTACCGCCACGTTCTAGACCGAAGTCGGGCAAGAGCGCGCACGTCGTGACAGCAGAGTGATGCGTGTCGTTACGCAGTATCTTTTCCGTATCGATAGATTTGAGGCGACTTTGCTGAAGGTGACGTCACCGAGCCAAGTCGTTCATCGCGCGCGGGAAGCGAAGCGAAGCGAAGGCACCTGTGCACATTACCTGCTTCATTAGCTTGCTGCTCATCAAAAGATCTCCTTATAAAGGTCGATCTTGGGTCGCAACGCTTAGTCTGCTCGGGACTTGTTGCTCAGGCCCATTTCAACCTACCTAAGAATTATTTGAACATCTGTTGGACTTTGAGGTGAGTTACGTTTTCGTTTTCGTTTTCGTCTTCATTGCGGCAGAGTCGGAAGAAATGTATTGGAAGCTCCGGTGGCCCAGATCAAGCGACGGTCCCCACACAAGCTCAAGGTTTCAATCTCGCCTGCCAAAGATCGTCGCAGGGGTTGCAGCAGACAGCCAGACGACTCGCTATCGTCGGCACCGCAGCGGCAATGGACACGGTGGACCCCTGGCCAAGCCAGATGTGGAGGGCGCGGGCGAGGGGTGGACCGTGGATCGATGCCAGGTCGCCCTTTTGCGGTTGACACATTCTCTGATGATCTCTCGACAAAAGCTGTCGAGGAGCTTGTCTGTGTTGTCTCTCGCTCTTTGAAACAATCCCCTCCAATCCCAGATCACGGTTGCGAGATCGAGTCTCAGACATTTTGGTTTGCAGGTACGTCAAGGACTAAGAGCTGACGTTTTCTAGAAACGCCGTCTGTACAACAGCCCCTGAATCCGCTTCTACTTAAGAGTTGAGTGGCCGCCTACGGCTTGCATATCGTCAGTATGGCAGAAGACCCCAAGGCGTTGGCCCTTAGGACAGGGACAATGTCGAGCACATTCAGCGAGAGTGCTGTTCCCGAAACAGACCCTGGTACCGTACGTCTGTGCTGTTCTTTGCCGATTCACGCCCACCCAAGAAAACACTACAGCAACCACTAACATGTGAGATCTTGTCCAGACCGCTGGCCTCCTCGCCGAGCGCCTACAAGCATGGAAGCACGCCGTCGGCTATCTCGAGGACTATATCGGCGCGGTCGAGAAGCTGCACAACAGCCAATCCAAAGAATACGAGAAGGTCCTTAAGACCATCTCCAAGCCCCTGCGCGAGGGCCACCACTTCGACCAGCAGCTCGGCGGCGTGGCCGGCTTCTACGAGAACCTGCGGCAGAACACCCAGGCTCTGATCAACAGCAACGCCGAGACCGCCCAGAGCATCAAGGGGTCTGTCCTGCCGATTTTGGACCGACTACACAAGGAGGTCAAGAATAAGGTCAAGGAGCTGGCGCATGGCGCGCAGAGGGGCGCCAAGGAGGTCGAAAAGGCCCGTAATACCACCCAGAAGCACATCGAGATGCTCGGTCAGCAGACGGCTAGTTTTGAGTCTACCGGCGGCAAGATGAACCCCAGCGAGGACCCCTATGTCATTCACCGTGGGGTGCTGCACCGTCTGAACAAGCAGGTGATCGAGGAGAACAACCATCGGAACGACTTGATCTCCGTCCAGCAGAATTTCGAGGCATTTGAAGCACATGTCATTCAGGTGCTTCAGCAGGCGATGGAGGCTTTCAACCAATTCGCAGGCGGCCAAGCCGAGAAGACTAGGGCTCTCAATGCCGATATGCTCGGCGCCGTCCAGCGAATCCCGCCGGACTTCGAGTGGACGGGTTTCCAACAGCGCAATGTGGATATCCTCATCGACCCCAACGACCCGCCGCGGACGGTCGAGAGCATCACGTTCCCGAATCAGGAACACTCGGCGACCAAGCCCCTAATCGAGGGCAGCCTGGAGCGCAAGTCGCGCAACAAACTCTCCTGGGGCTGGTCGACGGGCTATTACGTTGTGACCGCCTCCAAGTTTTTGCACGAGTTCAAGGATTCGGACAACATCAAGAAGGATCCCACTCCGGAGCTGTCGATCTACCTACCTGAGGCCACCATCGGCTCGCCCAGCGGCGACAAGTTCAACGTCAAGGGCAAGGATCGCTCCAAGACCATGAGCAGCAAGCTCACGGGAAATTCGGAGATCAACTTCAAGGCGCACACGGCCGCGGACGCCGAGCGGTGGTACGAGATCATTCGGATGGTCGCGGGCGCTGCCGGACCTGCTGTCGCGGACAGCAGTACGCCCACGAGCCCCGTCATTGGCGGCGACTCTCCGGTAATGGACGAGGCCCACGATCCGGAGTTTGAGAAAGCGGCGGAAGACGATGACGCTGGCACAGTAGGAATGGAAGGGACTAACCATGGAGTTGTTGGACAGAACCAGGAGTCGGGCATCACCGGAGGCTTATCGCCAACGGACAGCAAGGGTAAGGAACCTGAGATCCCCCATAGACACATCACCATAGCCGGATCTTCTGGAGCCCCGACAACTGAGAAAAATCCTTCTGCTCCAGCTTCGGCGACTTAGGAAGTTTCCGAGACGAACACCACGACGATCGCGGCGGCGAATGTTGACCGGCCGCGACGACGGAACAAGGAGCGAGCTTGGGACAACCCGGAGGACGAGTTGCTCGGCGGATTTAAGGCTTGGGCCAGCAGTGATGGTAGCGGGAGCAGGAGTTCGAGTGAGAATGGTAATTCGGTCAAGGTGCTGCAGAATGATCGAAAGAAAGTGGTGACGATTTCGGACAGCAGCAACAAGGGGGAGAATGGCAGAAACGTCTACAACGACACGAAGCTGAGTCGCACACAGCCGTGGCGTTCCAGATATCCTACCCCTCGCGATCTCAAGGAGCGGCTTGCGCGGAGTGGTAGCTCTGTGGCAGGTGGCGATGGCGCTCAGGATGCTTAGGGGACGGGCGTTTCGGTGTGGGAGATGGAGCATGGTGCGTGGGTTCCTGGTGGATGGTAGTGGTAGGGCAGAGTCGGGCAACGAATGAGGCTGTCCTTTTCTTGCTGCCGGTTTTGCAGGTGGTTTGGTGTTGCGGTTGCTGCCTGGATAATCAAGTCTGTTGGGCGGAAATGGACGGATAATACTTTTGCTCTACCTACGTCGTTTTAATCCTTATCTCGGTAGCATAGTTGGAAGCGAGCGGTCTTGCTTTTCTTCACCAGTCGGGTCGTTGCCTCAGTAGGTAAGTTCTATCTGACCTGGCCTGAACCAAGAGGTGTCGTTCGGTGTCGTTGGATTCTGCGTCTGGTTCTAACGTATTGGTCCCTTTCTTTTTCATGATCCCCGCGTCGTTGTTTTACGAAGTGTACCGCAGCAAGCGGCAGATATTGAATCACCCCCGTTATTCGTCTTTAGCCAATGGACGCTTTGTACACTTTGGCTGTACCACACAGTAGCTACGAATGAGTCAGTCAGTCTGACAGCGTCCTTTGCTGCCATTTCTGGTGTGGGTACCGTGGTCCGGTGTGGCAGAAGAGGGTGGGAATGTGAAAGGGTTCGAAGGGCTGAAGGGCTACATGGTAGATACAGATACAGGGTACCTAAGGTACGCGCTGCACGCCGCGGTACCTGGTCTGGGATGCAAAGCATGACATACCTGTTCATGCAGGTGAATCCAACGGGAATGTCGGGGAAAGCGGCCGAGCGCGGCTGTCTCCCGGGCCTAAAGGGGAATTCGGTCGGCTAATCGTTCATCACAGACAGACACTGCACGCCATTGGGGCCTGTGATCGGGCCCCACTATTTGACGACCGGCGACCGAGCCTCACAACCAAACAACCTCGCCATTATGGATCTCCGAGCCAACGGCGCATGAGCGGGATGCATGTCAAGCTGGTGGTGGACTCGAGAGTCGGCTGTTCCCCTCATGAGCAGTTGCTCATGAGCAGTTGCTCATGTGCGGATGGTCCCCACGTTTCTTGGGGTCCGTCCCACCCCAAGGCGTCCGTCTGCCTTGCAGGTGCGGCTCCCCTAGAACACTCTCTCGCCGATGGGCTTGCAACATGAGCTTGACTGCTACGAATCTGCGTGGACCGCTTCGTTGGTCGGGGCTCATCTGGGCTCATCTGGGCTCATGGTTCACCGTGTGGTGGCGTGGTGGCGGTGATCATCGCCGATGGATCCACGACGACGTTCGTGTTCTCTGTGACGAGATGAGCCATTCACTGTATCACCCTCGAAGAGAGTTTTTTTCCTCTTCTACTTCTTTGGAATCGGCGACGAACGAGCCGCCTGACGCATACTTGACGCGACGAGCAGGCGCTGCTTGGCCGTAGGCGCTCCTTCCACGCTAGTCCGAGCACGGCTGGGCTGACCAGACGGCTGCATACCTCTTTCTGGGTTCACGCCTCGCCGTCCTGCCTCGTCACGGCAGATGATCCAGTCAACGAGGCAGCGGAGGGTCCCCAGAATCAGCCCCGGTCTGGGAAAAGCAACCACACGATCTCGCAACTTGGGGTCCATTTCGCGTATTCTTTCCTTCCGGTATCTCCACAGCAGAGCAGTCAATGAACAGGCACAGCGTTTCATCATGTGCCCAGCCATGGAAAAGTCGAACGCCCAACCACAGCGAAAGCTTCTCTGTACGCGACCACCGTACGGGGGATTCTGGGCTTGTTGCTGCTCCTCGTTCGAGTCTGGCTTTCAGCAGACTGTCCACTCAACCACATAAATACTCGAAGCGGGAGCTTGCTGCCCCAGACGTTCTCTGGGGGCTTGCTCCCAACGCCGTTCCGTGTACTTGCGAGTCTGCCACGGTCGGTACAGTATTCTTCCTCTAGTCCTACAGGGGCAGTACTTTTCCTGACAGCTCATTTTCGAGGGCTAAATACTCCTTGGCTCTCTTGATCGCAGTTCCGAGTTTGGCAGAGTCTACGACGGAACATTTTGACGAATCCGCACGGGAATGGACTCAAGCCGGATTGTTGCCTTGTGCCAAAGTCTCTTATTGTTTCCAGAATATTTTCCGTCGGATATGATGTACGCCTTGCTGCAGGGCGCATGAGATCAGGGTACGCTCGCCCTGCTTGCCGTGCCACTGTCGTCAGGTTGCAGGCGACCTCTCCGTGTCTTCGATACCCTGCCCTACCCTGTCCTACCTAAGGAGAACACACAGAGCTCAGGCCTTGCAAAGGACTCAGGGCACCCTTAATATTGGCATGGGCTTCTTTACTGTAGTAACGACCCAACGATCTCAACACGGCTCCATAAGCTGGCACACACCAACATATGCGCCCTGGCTGCCGTGGTCGCTCAAGCATTGGCGTGGCTGCAGGAAAGATGTCTCGGCTTCGGGCGTTATCTTACACCCCTAGGCCAGAAAAGGCGAACCACTACCACCCTTTTTCTTCCTAGTAACGGTGGAAATGTCCAGAGGCGCAGAGACATTCGGGTTGATTTCCCCTCCTTCGATCCGACTCGGCGTAGTTGAGAGTATCTGACAAACGACATCAGGGGATCGGTTCCACGAACATTCTTTTGCACGGCCTTTACTGTCTAGTTCGTGGTACCATACAACAATAGTCAAAACGCGGTGTCGTCGAGGATGCGTGGACTTGGGACTCGAATCGGTTGCCTGCCTTCCCTGCAGGCTCATAGAACGCCATTACTGTATGTACTACGACCTCCAACCAATGCATTCTCTCAGGAATACCTTTCATCCTCGCATGAGCCTGCAGCTATGCAAGCTGCGTGGGATTGGACTCGTACGATGCTCTGCGTCTTACATCTTCCAGGAGTCCAATGGATATTCGTCCCTATGGTAGGGGCATCACCAACCTTGGTCAATGTGCATCCAATTGGGGCACTGTCTAACGAGGCTCCTGTGTGACCAAGACATCTACGGAGTTTGACGACGACCTCTGGAAGAAAACATCCCATTCCGTGCGACTTTTTACATTTGGCTCTTGCCCCTGTAAAGGCGCCACCCCAGGGGTGCCGCCGAGCGGCTGTGGGCTGACCCAGATCTGGCGCTAAAGGATTCAATTGTTCCTATCTAGGAGGTGTGGCCGCGAAACCGATGGGGGTCACAGCCTTGGGGGCTGTCAGGCTGTTCATGTCCCTTGTGCTGCTGGCTGCTTCCTTGCCCACCATGGGACCTCTCATGTTTCGCTGTCTAGAGGTCGCAGCAGGTGATACCCAACGTGCTGACAGGCAAAGGTAAGATTCAAAAGCCGGAGGATTATGGTGTGCAGATTACAACCCTGGTGCTGGTCGACGGCACTTCCTTTAGTCCGTTCGATTCTCTGATGGACATTCCACGTACCGTGGCGGGCGAGGTGAAGGCCCCTCTGTCTGTCGCCCAGGATCTCGTTGCCGCGAGGCAGCTTCACAGCACTTCCGCCTCAAATTATCCGCTCGCTTGTCCGTAACCCAGGGTGAGACTCACCTACATGTTCCCATGCTCTCTGTCGGTGTGACCGGGAACGTTCCGCGATGATGAGGCGAGCAGGTCCCCTGGGACACTTGTCATCCGGAGCAAGTGATGAATAGTCTGGTACTCACCTAGCCCGTCGTGATCAAGCAGACGGTCAGGCGGCCGGAATTTGCTATCAAATCGCTGTCACAGACCTTCAACACGACCCCTGGCGACTCTGTTCTACATCACTGGCTAGTTGTTGCCTGGAGGCGCTCCCGTGTGGTGACAGCGGAGAGTTTTCCCAGCGTTGTCGGGCGACGTCCCCAACAACTGACAATATTGCCCGAGGGACGTTGTTCACCATGTCAAAGAGCGATGAGTGAGCAGCATGGGCCTGAGAGATCGACATACCTTGATATGTTCTAACAAAAGTTGACCACGAACTCTAATCAGCTTAAATTGGCGAGACAGAGGACCATCCCGACCTCTGCGCGTCTCGTGGTGGCTTGGAACCGGCGGCCTACTTATCTGGCGTCAGTTGCAAGCTGAATCAACCTTATACAAAACCTTGGGGCGTGTGCCGGAGACATGTCGAGCACAGCCTCCCACCCCCTCCACCTAACAGCCTTCCTGTGCGGCTCGGAGGAGGAGGGGGCCGCCCGATCAGGATCGCAAAGCAGTCAGGACACGTATTTCTCGAAAACCCAAAGACAAAATACAACTCATACTGGTTGGTACAAAAGAGGCTGCCAGCTCATCGATCTTCCAAATGACACCAATTCTCCTGCGAGTCGAAATCCGGATGCCAGTGTTCTTATATTCAAGTGCTGGTTGCCTTACCAGGCGGCCCACTTGCCTCCTCCTTCCGTGAGGCGAGCCATGCCAGGGTCTTCCATTGGTAAAGGTAGGCCTCTTCTTAGGTTGCCTCACTTTATCGAGCGCTTTTATCCATTGCCTATCCTCCTCCTCATGTTCTGTTCCCACTCTAGCCGCCCCGGTCTCACAATGGCGCTCCTGATGCTTCCATTCAGTTAGCTATATTTGATTTTGTATAACACGCTCCTCATGTTCCCAAGCACTATCAAGCGCCGATCCTGAGCCACTTCTACCATCTCGAGCGGCACAGGTTCTTGCTTCTTACAACCTTTCCCCTTCATTTGCTCATGCTCTTCCTCGTTAATCCTGCCGCCTGGCCGCAGGACAACCGCCGCCCCTACTCAGCCACTCCACCTGTCACTTGAAATTGAACAAGATTGGACAAGATGACGAAGCAGTGGGAAACACACAAGGATCATATCTATAATCTGTACAAGCTCCAGAGTAAAACGCTTCAGGAGACGATGAAGATCATGAAGGATGAACATGGGTTTGATGCTTCGTAAGTAACATCGTCACCGCCTTCTTCTTTGCCTTCCCTTGGTGCTGATACTTCAAACGCTAGAATCCGGGCGTATAGGTCGAAATTCAAGAAATGGGGGTGGTGGAAATATAGCACGCAGCATCGATCAGCTGTGCCCACGCGACCAAGACCAGCCGGCTTCGTACAGTCGCAAGGAGCACCGATGACACCAGGTCCGTCCTACCAGGGCGGTTCGAGCAGGGCGAGTCCATCGATGACAAGGGCTGCCACCAGCCCAGATCAAAGGTAGGTTCATCGACAAGGCTAGCCTTCAAGCTCGCGTGAAACTCCTACGTATGGGTGTGGTAATCAGATCATTATTGACTTGCTTCTCTCAGACTTGTCCCCGGCTTCCTTGATACTTCCTTCTCCCCGGTCCATCCTGACCCGCACAGAGCCAGTGGTAGCCCATCGAGTTCAATATTGTCCACGCCCACCTTTACGAACCCTCAAGCTATCCAGCAGAGCTATGTGCTGCCCACGCAGCAGAGATTCCTCAGTCCTCGAATTCAGGGACCACCGCCGCTGCCGCCGCCGCCGCCACCACCACCACGCAACGGCGGAGCTTTTCGCTTCTCTGGTGTGTACGAACCACCGCAGCAGCAGCAGCAGCAGCAACAGCAGCAGCAGTATCAACAGCAGATATCCTACCAACCCATCCTCCCCGCGCTACAACACCACCTACAACCTCATAACCTCCAAGTCGACACGGGAGCCACTAGCTTCACCATGTTCCGTGCTCTCCTGTCGCCAAACATGTCTCCGTCGTCGCCGCCCATGCGGCCCCACGAACGCGTCCAGTTCATCACGAGCCAAATTCAGCAGCTGCGGGAGTTTGGCAGGCTCAACGAGCGACTCTTCGACGGGAACCGCCTGACACTCTTCGAGATCTATGTGCAGGCCTTCGTCTCGCAAGTCTATCAGGTCCCATCAGAGGAGACTCGCCACGAGTTCTGCAGGATCTGTGCCGCCTTTGTCCAGCACGACGCGGACGCGGGCCGGATCGTGCCCCAAGGTCTCGAACAGACCATCCGACTGGCTCTGGCGCCGTCGGGGCTAGGAGCGGTGATCAACACCTCTGTCTTGGACCAACTCCACCAACTCCACCACCATCACCACCACCAGCTACGGCGAGAGCAGCAGCAAGACGCAGGCCTCGTCGTCCCGTTGTGGGTGAGCGTGTGGGTCTCGGCGTGCCAGCAGAGCCTGAGCCGGAACTTTGGCGCGCTCGAGGAGCACCTCACCGTCTTGACGTGCTTGCTCGGCGACCAGGTCAACAACGTCTACGATCTGAGGGCGGCCCTGCCCGAGCAGATCTCGCCCGGGCCCTATGCGACGCCGGAGAGTCAGACGAACCAGCCGGACCACAACGTCTGGGATCAGCAGATGAATGAATGAACGAATGAATGAGTAAAAGAGGGTAATCCGCCGGGAGGGAAGGCCATGTGCATTTGAGAATAGTCAAGAGCAAGTAACGGTTATCACGGGGGACCATGTGCAGCAGAAGACCAACAACAGACGATGAGAAGAACGAGATCATCAGGACTCACAGCATGACCAAGAAGCATGAGCCAAGAGACGATGGGGCATGGATTGGATATAGGGAACGAGTTCAAGTGGGATGCGAGGGTCTGATTTTGGCGCAAAGGGGATGTGATAGGGAAAGACAAAAAGGTAACGGAGTTAAGGCGCACCTTTGGCATCGACACCAGCGGTCTTCTATGTGTACATGATTGTTTTCTTCTTATTCTTCCTTGCGACGAGTTATCACGAGCACGCTCCCTCATACCCCTTTTCTTTAATGTTTCAATTGCGTGGAGTAGGGACCAGAGTTGACGTCGGGGAGGTTGCCAAAAATCACAGGAGTCACGGGACTGTATAGACATCCGTACTGTACGAGACAAGGCCAACAGAACTCGTACAGCACCTAGGAACAGGACCACAAAATAGAGAGGAAGTCTGCTTTCTTAGTCTTAATTTTGGATGCCAAGTCATTATCGAACCATTCGCGAGGCTAATGTGCGCAATTTCGTCCGCGTGATTGGTCCGTCCGCCCCCCCCCCTCTCAACGTCGTGAATATTTTAGACCTTGTAGAAGCAGAACCCAACATAAAATGCAGCGGCCTCCATCTCCTCGGGGCTGACCAGAAGCTCACCGCCGCCCCTCTGCCTGACGCCCATGCGCTCGCTCAGGGGACCCAGCGTGGGGTCGTCCTTCTCGGTCTTCCAGATATCCGCGAATGACTTGTGGTACTGCAGCTCGAGGTTGTAGTCCTCGGCCAGCGCACGGAAGGCCTCCCAGGGGACCACGTACTCGGGCACCTCCTCGACGGCCTCGTGCAGGAAGAAGTTGTACTTCCAGCCGAAGGGCGGACGGAAGATGCCGTCCTCGGGGGTCTTGCCCGGGAACCTAACCCGGTATGTTTCGTTGCCCCACTCGGCGGTCTCTTCGGCCTCGCCTTCCTCCTTCTCCTCGCCCTCTTCAATCTCGCCATCCTCTTCTTTGGACTCATCCGTCTTGGGGTGGTCGTCTGTGCCCTCTGCCTTGGCTTTCTCGGCTGCTGCCGCCTTGAGTTTCTGCTTCTCGTTGAATTCTCTGACCTTCTCGCCGATGACGTCCGAGCTGGGTATGGTTCCGATGAGGCGACCTCCCTTTTTCAGCGAGCCCGCCACGTTCCTCAACATCTGGCGTGCCTTGGCCTCGTTCTCAAATGCGTAGTGCAGACAGAACATCATGGAGACCACATCGAAACCCCGCTCGCTGCTGATGTTGGACTGTGTGAAGCCCACTTGCCGCACGATGTCAACGTCCTCCAGCGACTCGCCGAAGCAATCCTTCACCTGGAACCTCGCCTCGAACAGACGCGGCTGTGGGCGCCTGTAGTGACCACCTCGACCGCCCCTGCCCCCACCACGATCCCGCGATCCCATCTGTCGGTATCTCTCCCTCGCCTGGTCGATCGAGACCTCTGCGGGGTCCAACCCCACGTACAGCTCGACGGTCTGCGGCGCCTGTTGCCACTTGCCTAGATCCCCGCCCTTTCCGCAGCCTAGATCCAGCACCAACAGCTCGCGCCCACTCGAGATGCCCCTCTCCATGGCGCCAGGGGTATGATCCTCATCGGGCGCAAACTTCTGGATGATGCAGCTCTTGACCCAGTTGTTAAAGGACCGCAGCCCCTTGATCTTGCTGTCTGTCTTGCGCCAGTCACGGCCGCGCTCGGGGACGGCGTTGTAGTGGGCGCGTACGACGTCGTTGATAGCGGCGCGCTCGCGCTGCTGGAGCTGCTGCTCTTCCTCGGCCTTCTGCTCGCGCTCGCGCTGCAGGGCGCGCTGGCGGAGTTCTTCACGCTGCGCCTCGGTGATGCGCGAGCGCTGCCCGGGCCTCTTGAGCTTGCGGGGAGGCTCGGCGGGGGTCGAGGCGGAGGGGGAGCGGGAACCGGACGGCGAGGTGCTGCGCTGGCGCTTCTTAGCGGGCGCGAGGGCCTTGGCGTCATAGGGCTGGGGGAGGTCGTCATTGCCAGCCATGGTGATGGTTGTTTGTCGTTGGTCGGTATGTGGATGGGTGTTTATGAAAGCAGAAGCTGAAAGCAACGTGAAATGGTCACATCAGTCGCAAGTCTCCAAGAGCCCTTTTGTAGTCTGTTGAATGACGCTGAGAGCAGAGTCGAGAAGAAAAGGAGCTTTCTGAAGTTGCGGGTGAGTCCACGTTGCAAATGGGAGGAGATAGATCTGTCCCCAAATGGGACATGAACGGCGGAATGAGGAGAAGGCTTCTTCCAAAGTTGGTTGGGGGGGGGGTGAAGGAAGAGAAATATGGAAGGAGTGAATGAGAGCTGCGACGACGGCTTCAGGTGAAGTCACGGCCAAGTTCCCAACTCGGAAGGCGGAGAGGTACGTACCTTGAAGCAGATCCACAGCAAGCCAGCAACCCCGGCGCACGGACTTGGAACTGGCATTACGGAAGCTACTGCCGCCTGGTCGGTCAGTCAGCCTCCAACCTGAGCAGTGACATCGGAGAGCTGCAATCCAGTCCAATTCTTCCAACAACCTCAACTCCAACCAAACCCTCCAGCATTTCCACCCTCTCCCCAGCCCACCCTTCTCTTCCATTTCCCAATCCTGCCCTCATCTGAACCTCGCCATCATGGGCTCGGAACCGCAATACGCACAATGGCCTCTGCTGCCCCTCTCGCAGCACGTGTTCACCCTCACAAACCCATATGCCTCGCGGCCCGTCCAAGATGCTGCGGTCAAGAAGCTACAGGACACCATCGAGGAGCATAAGATGGCCTCTCTCTACAGATATCTAGCACACCCACTTGAGGGTATCTTGAACGTCGCGGGCGAGGGTGGCGCAACCGGACCGGGCAAGCCATTGAGCCGCAAGTCGAGCGCCGTCGGTATGATCGCCACCCGGGGCTCCACCGCGACTGTCACGATCCCCTGGGACGAGGGCCTGTACCAGAAGCTGAAGGAGGACAACGACCGGGAGCTGGAGGAGATCCAGAAGGAGGAGGACGAGGCTGTTGAGAAGGCTGGTGAAACGGAGATACAGGCTGCGCGGGGCAAGCGTGCCGAGTTCTGGGCGCGCGTTGGTGACAAGGTATGGGCTGCATTCTTTGTACCGTGCAGAGCTTCAAATGGACATCTAACCCGTCCTTCTGTCCACAGGAGAAGTCGATCGCCGCCTACGAAGACGTTTTCGAGAAGACCGGTATCCTCGGCACCAAGATCGACCTCGTCCTCGCCATAATACGCATGGGCCTGTTCTACGGCGACAAGCTCCTTGTCAAGAAGAATGTCGAGCGCGCCAAAACTCTTGTGGAGGGCGGTGGCGACTGGGATAGACGGAACCGGCTCAAGGCCTACGAGGGCCTGTACCTGCTCACCGTCCGTTCATACAACCTTGCCGCCCCTTTGCTCCTCGACTCTCTGTCCACGTTCACCTCGTACGAGCTCTGCACCTACTCCAATCTGGTCGTGTACTCCGTTCTTGCTGGATCTGTGAGCCTCAAGCGCGTGGACTTCAAGAGCAAGGTGGTCGATGCGCCTGAGATCAAGGCTATCCTGGGTGATGGCGAGGACAAGCTGGCTGCTCTGAGCGGCGCCCTCTCTGCAGGTCCTGGGGCCGATGATGCCGTTAATGATGGCAACAGTGGCACCCAGGCTGAAAAGGCCGCCAGGAAGACAGTGGTCAACCTAACGACACTGGGCTCAAGCAGCGACCAGCCCGAGGCCGAGATGGCTGTTGACTTCTCGCCGCTCGCGATGCTGGTGAGCAGTCTGTACAGTGGGCGGTATAAGACGTTCTTCCAGGCGCTCGCGCACGTCGAGGAGCAGTTCCTTACGCAGGACCGGTACCTGCACGAGCACAAGAACTGGTTCATTCGTGAGATGCGCCTGCGCGCGTACCAGCAGCTGCTGCAGAGCTATAGGGTTGTTGGATTGGAGAGTATGGCGAGCCAGTTTGGTGTTACGGTGGACTTTCTGGACAGGTACGCTCTCATTCTCCATTCTCCCCATTGCTCGTCTGTAGGAAGTGGAACATCTCACTGACATTCTGCACAGGGACCTCGCCAAGTTCATCGCCGGAGGCCGCATCCCTTGCACCATCGACCGCGTGTCGGGCAAGGGTGTCATTGAGACCAACCGGCCGGATGACAAGAACAAGCAGTACCAGGACGTCGTTCGTCAGGGTGACCAGCTGATCACCAAGCTGCAGAAGTACGGCCAGGCGGTGAGACTTCGCGGAAGTGAGCGAGCATAGACGGAGATGAAGTGGACAACATGATGCTGCCGGTGCAGTTACATAGCATATGCAAGGAAAGAAAGTGCTCGGGGCTGATGTTTTAGACAGACGCTGTATGATACCTAGACGTAGTCAAAACGACTGAGGATGGGATTTTCCAAGATTGAGGCGCAGAGGTGTAGGCACGGCTGATGTTGCATCGCGTAGGCTCTCTTTCCTTGTTGGATTGGGTTCCTTCTCTTTTCTGAGTGGTCCGGGTTTGTGTTCTTTTCTATTTCATAGAACATTTTGCCCGCAAACCCCCCCCCCCCAACCCATTTCCCCCAGGAAGATGTCCTCTTGGGGAAAGAAACACTATTGACCGGTATATTGTGTCGCCATCTTGAAGTTTACGTTTCTGATTGGAGAGATGGGAATCTTGTTTTCTATTGCTCCCGTGGAGTATTTCTATCGGTGGAATTTCTCAGTGAAGAATGCTGTGCTACCATGCGTTCCTTATTCAAACATCCAGACCGTCGGTGGTCACCCACATCCAAGCCATCCTCGGCGTTTCCACCGCTGCCGATCGTCCATTCAATCGTGTCCGTTTTTTCTTTCCTTATTTTTTTTACCTGTACTTGTTCATGAACTCCTCGTGGAACTTCACAACCGAGCCCACCCACTCGGTTCCCGGGGCAAGGAATGTCGTGCGGAAGTGCAAGCTGCCCTCCTTCTGCCCAAACCCGTTACCCGGCACGACGCAAACACCCGTCGCCTCCAGCAGCCTCATGCAGTAGAACTCATCGGGCGTCCGGCCCTCGGCCTTGGCCGCGTCCGCCGCCTTGGCAGATAGCTTGATGGTCGGGAACAGGTACATGCTCCCCTGGGGCTCGCCGCACTCCACACCCTCCATCTTCTCAAATGCCCGCCACAGCGCATACGCCCGCTCCTTGAGCCCGTTGAAGATGCCGTCGTACTCCTTCTTGTAGAGCGCGTAGCTCGGCTCGCCCTCCTTGGGCGGGTTGACCATCAGCTCCACCAGGCACTGCGCGATGACGGGGGCGCACAGCGTGATGGAGACGAACTTGTAGATTTCGGCCTGCACCTGGGCGTCGAAGCCGACCAGCTCGAAGTAGCCGCCGCGGTGGCCGCACTCGCCCACCATGCCCTTGGACACGGAGTGCAGGGACGCCAGCTCGAGGCTGTCGTACTTGCCGGGCGACTCCTTCTGCAGCGCGCGCAGGACCTTCTTGAAGCTGACGAACTCGCCCACGAACACGTTCGTCTGGTACACCTCGTCGGCCATGAGCACGAGGCGCTCCTCGCGGGCGAACTCGATGATCTCCCTGATGTCGGCCTCCGACAGCGAGGCACCGGTCGGGTTGCCCGGATTGATGATGACTATGGCACGCACGTCGATGCCCTGACTCTTGGCGTCCGCGCAGGCTTTCTTGATGGCGGAGACGTCGGTGGCCCAGTTCTTGGACTCGTCGAGGTAGTAGGGCACGCAGGTGGCGTTCAGCACGGAGAGCGAGGCGGTGTAGAGGGGGTACTGCGGGATGGGCACGAGGACGCCTGTCTTCTCGTCGGCGCAGATGATGTGGAGGAGGGTGTTGACGCCGGAGGAGGCACCGGCGGAGAGGTAGATGTCTGCTTCATTGGCGGGGAAGCCGTCGCGTCCTGGGAGGAATGCCCGTCAGCTTTTATTTTTGTCTCGGGTTGTTCTTCCCGATCAGTCTTCTTTGGACGCGAGGTGGAGGATGGGCTTACTCTCCAGGAAGTCAGCAACGTGCTGCCGGATCGCAGGGACACCATTGCTAGCGCTGTACGCGCCGACGGAGCCGACCTTGCTCAGCAGCCACTTTGCCCTCTCGATGACGTCGGGCCTGTAGTCAAAGTGCTCGAGCAGCAGGGTCTCCTTCTCCAGCAGCTTGGGGTTCTCGAGCAGGCTCAGGACCTGGCGGAAGAAGGTGATGGGCTTCTGGTCCAGCTGCTGGGGGTTGCCGATGTTGGCGGAGATGACCTCGGAAAAGGGTAGGTCGGTCGCGCCGCCGCCGGCCAGCTTGGCGCGGTACTCCTCGCTCTTGACGGCCAGCTCGCCGCGCACGGCATACTTGGCCTCCCGCACATGCGGGTTGATGTTGGATGCGTTCAGGCGGCGGGTGGGTGTCGACGACATCTTGCGGTGTTGGAGCTGTGCAAGCTGTGGTGGGGTAGGTCTGGGGAATGCAAAAAGGGTCCGCGGGGTCGTCGCTGCAGGAAGGGAGTTGTCAACCAGATCCAGGCTCTGGGGAAAGTGAGGAGGAGGTCAAGTGAAAAGGCAATCTGATGCAAGATCCTACGACAATGCTCTCTCTCTCTCCTTCTCTCTTTCTATCCCTTTCTCTCTCTCTCTAGCTCTAGAAAAAGCAAAATGAATGATATCTTGACTACGCTAACAGAAAAACTCCTAGGTCTCGGTGTGCTGGAGAAATCTCGCATGTGCGACTCATCGATTGGAGAACAAGTGTGGGGGCGCACGACAGCTCCGAGTCGAGTCGAGTCGCGATAGGATTCCCCTCTGGCCCTGTCACCTTTTTGTGACACACCAGGCAGGTGAGGCCTTTTCGCAACGATCTCGGACTCCGGCCGCCCTGCCACCGCCCTGCCACCGCCCTTGTGCCACGGCCACCTGACGGACCATGGCCGGCCGACATCGGCTCAGCAGAACGGGGAGGACGTGGTCGCGCGAGCCGCGCTTGAGGCCATCACTGACTGGCAGTATCAAATCTCCGGGTGGCAAGATCGGAATCTTGATAGACACAAGCGCCTGACTAGATAAAACCGCGGGGAAGACAAGATGCAAGATTAGCGAAGATGAAGCACGTTACCTTGGACCAATGATGAGCCCGTCCTTGCCGGAACTTGAGGGAATCCACTTCGCCGGAAACGTGGTCCCGGCCCCGGCCCCGGAGCCATCATGACGACTGCCGATGATTTGCTCCGGAGAGCCATCTGAAAGCCAACGGCGACTTGTAACACTTGGAACAGCGGACGGGAAGGAAGGGCAGGATGATGCTGTCGGTGGCCAGTGGAGGGAATGAGGAAGAATTTGAGAGCATACGTAGTAGTCGGTCTCACACCAGCTTATCTGTTTGCTGAGCTCCGTTTCGGCCCTCGGAGATTGCGTCGCGTAGCTGTAGCACATGTGGCTATTGTTAGTATATAGTATGCAGGCGGTATTCTGCAGACTAAAGCTGTTTCGCTTCTGTACTCGGAGTGATCTTCCCGGGCAAACCTGGTCACCGGTCTTCTTGGGGATGGGGGCTTTTGATTTCGCCTTTACTTGAGCGGCCCAGGAAAACAATATAGGTATTTGTTGGAATAAATTTAGTNNTAGTCTCTTTCCTTCGTAGTGCAACTTAGAATCTATTCGTTTCACTCACCCGACGAACGCCCCGTATGCGTACGGAAAGTTTTTCCAACATTAATTAATGCCTATTGGCATAGATTAACTAGGAGCCGTGCGAATCGGAAGCTTCCAGGTTAAATATCGTCGCTAGGCTACAGACTAGCCTATCGATAAGTCCAGACTGAAGTAAGTCGTCGCCAGACTATAGAATAGTCTAACGGTGCAAACTAAGCTTCTAGACTAGATCGTCGTCAGACTATAGACTAGCCTGATCGTATAGATCTAGACTAAAGTAAGTCGTCGCTAGGCTATAGACTAGCCTAACGGTATATACTAGATAATCGTCGTACGAATCAGCTATACGATAGACAATCGTTATACGAACTCCTAGCTAGACGACCCTATTCGATTAGAGACCTCTTTACTAAGCTAGTCTTTATAATACCTTCTCAAACTCTCTCCGTATAACCCCCTCCAGACGATACTCGGAAATATCGCTACTGCTAAGCCCGATTTTCCTCCCGTACGAAGCTTATAAAATATATCTTTTCCGATATTTGCTGATAACCTTTTCTACCCTCCCGTACGAATAATTCCTATAGTACGAAGTAAGAGGTAGTAGAAAACAGCACTATTCTAGTTAGCTATTAGAAGACTAGGGCCTCGTATGTATACTGGAATATACCCGTCGACCCGAACGCACTATCCAATTATCGACATCTTAATATATATATCGGACGGCTTGCTACAGAGTACTAAAGGTATCCGTCGCTGGAGTATATCGTACGATTGTTCAAGATAGACTTTAAGGGGTAGATAGGGGAATATTTCAGTATATCGTCGCATGCATTTAAACGTATGATAGTTTAAGAATTCGAACGACGTGGATATAAATTTCAGGAGGACTCCTTACAGGGAGATAAAGAGTATCGTATGCTTGTTTCTATTCTTTCGAATTGATTTTTGGTCCTGTCTTTACACTCTTTTTATTGGATGGTACTAAATACCGATTCGCACGAAAGAAAATACTGCCTGTATTGGAATAAATTTAGTTCGTACGAATCGGCCTGTTAGTCTGTTAGTTATTCGCTTAGTTAAGCACTTCTAGGGCTACTTAAGCAGGGCCTTCGAGGGCCCTGGAAGGAAGGATCTTAGTCTCTTTCCTTCGTAGTGCAACTTAGAATCTATTCGTTTCACTCACCCGACGAACGCCCCGTACGCGTACGGAAAGTTTTTCCAACAGTATTGGTAATTCATCTCAGATGGAAGTCCTAGCTGAATTCCCACCATCAATGACGGAGGTGCTCTTTGCAACACAATCCGGTGGCCACCCTGGAAGTACAAAGCAGACAATGTCTTCCAGGAGGTATTGTTCGTGCGCATCGATTAGCAATCGCAATAATACACAAATACTCCCTCTGTCATCATTTCCAATTTGCATGAATTGACCTGACCGTTCAAGTATCAACACCATCGATAATTTTGAACCTCGAGACCATGGGGCGCGCCAATGCATCTAGCCACACGGCTGCTCCAAGGTATGTGGAGACTCCCTCAACCTCTCAAGCTACCAGTGCCAACACTCTTCCCAGCCCAGCCGTGGCCTCTCAGGCCTCGCCATCCAAGGCAGACCCAGACAAGCCTTACCTCCCCGGCCAACCCAAGTCCCTCTCAGGCATCGCCGCCCGCGCCTTCATTCTCGGCCTCGTCCACGCCATCGGCATCATCAGCACCCTCACCATCCTACACTACACATCCAGCGCCCTCTGGCGCCTCCCCTTCCTCCTCGCCACCCTCTCCGTCTTCCATTTCCTCGAGTTCTGGACCCAGGCGCGCTACAACACCCGCGAGGCCGAGACCACCCACTTCCTCCTCACCGCCAACGGGCTCGGCTACACCGCCGCCCACGTCGCCTCCGCGCTCGAGTGTCTCCTCGCCAGCACGCTCCTCCCCACCCTGTCCCTGCGCGCCTGGATCGGTCTGCCCTGGACGAGCCTCGTCACCCTGGCCGGCGTCGCGATCGTGCTGCTCGGCCAGACGGTCCGCAGCGTGGCGATGGCGCAGGCGGGGAAGTCGTTCAACCACAGGGTGCAGCAGACCAAGAAGGAGTCGCATGTCTTGGTTACCACGGGACTGTATGGCACTCTGAGACACCCGAGCTATTTTGGGTTTTACTGGTGGGTGCTGGGGATCCAGCTTGCGATGGGGAACATGCTGTGTTTGGTGGCATATGTCGTCGTTTTGTATCGGTACTACTCGGACCGAATCCCGTATGAGGAAACGTTTCTGATCAAGTTCTTTGGGGAAGACTACGTGGCTTACAGAGAGAAGGTCGGGACGAAGATCCCGTTTGTGCCGTGAGGGTTGCACAGCGGTGTGTTGAGGAGCGGTGGGTGTTTGTTTGGGGGAAAGAATATGGTTTCAGAGGAAGCTACTTCACTTTGAGAGATGTCATCCCCAAGAGATACGTCAGCTTTTCGATCATCTCCGGCGTCACAATGTTTGCTATATTCTGGACAGCCGACAGCCAGGTGGCGACGACCGAGTAAATCGGTGATTCTTCAGCGATCGAATGAGTTACATAACCCCGTCTCCCATGGCCGGGCGCCTACAGTCAGTCCGATCAATAGGATTAAAGTGACCACTGCTTTACATACATAGATTGGTAGGGATTTGGGTACTACATTCTAACACTGCATAAGTATTGATAAATAGATGCTCTAATAAGTTATTACTATTAAGATCGTTAAAAAGCTGATTTGCAAGGGGAAAGAAACAAAACTTGGGGGGGGGGTGTATCTCGAATCTCATTACTGTTGAAACTACACCCTGAGAAGCACATAGACATTGGCTCATAAGCCGTCTAAGCTAAGGAAACGCAACAAGCCGTGATCCCCACCCACAAAAAGGAACGCCAATACCTGGGTGTCGGCTTGTCCTAAGCTCTGCGTACCATCCACTCGGATACGAAATGCAACGTGGTGCCCCCCCCCCAAAAAGACCCTTAGTAACCTCCATACAGCGTCGAACCCATCATCAACCACATACTCGTGTCGCAGTTCCGCGAGTGCCAGTCCATCCAGGTCGGTGTGGACGAAGCTCGGGGCTCCATGGACCACAGTCGGGCCCCCCTGCATCCCAAGGCGTCAGCGTGAGTGCGTTGTCTGTCCATTGGATCTAGCATGATAGATTGATGGTGATAGTGATGATAGTGATGGTGGTTGTGGTTGTTCACCAGCTCGGCAATGCTTGGGAGTGGAGCGTAGGCGGCCAAGACGCCTTGAGGTTGGCCAAGGAGATGGCCGCTGGGTGTGAGGGTGTTGGAGAACCGCCCGTGAGCTGAGTGGGGATGCTGATGATGGACGGGCACTAATGGAGGGTATTGTTGCTGTTGCTGGTGTTGATGGTGAGACCGTGGGGCCACGATGCGCCCGCCGTGTTGGCCGCAAATGCCTCCTTGGTAGCCTCGACATGAAGGAGAGATGTTCGTGTTTCGTCCTCGATGCGTTTGAAGTCGTTGCCGCTGGGATAGTGAGGTCGAAATAGGTTGTGCGTTGGTGCTAGAGGGTACAGTCTGGCTCTCGTGGCTCTCGTGGCTCATGAAGACGATACGCTGTTTCTTGACAGGAGGAGGCGTGGATGGAGGACTGCTGAGCGGACTTTTATCAATGAATCGGCCCACAGGGGGCTTCTTCGAAATGCTTTTGTCTTCCATAATGGCTTTGTTCTGTGGATTTGTTTAGTTTTGTGGAGGGGTGGAGGTGGTCGAGGCTGTGGTGAGTAGACACTGAAATCACCAGTCGCGAATTCTCGGGCGCATAATAAAATGCTACCCATGCTCCAATGTTTTGATGACTGACGTGTGTCGATGACTTGATGGTGACTGACATGCGTCGGTGGCTCGGGTAGCCCATGTTACCTAAGTGACAGACCAGGTCAAATTTCTGGAGGCGTAGACACAGTTTGTATATTGAACGGGTATAGTATAGCCTTACCAAGACAAGAGCAAGTTCTTATTGATGATGTACCCTGTGAGAGGCCTCACTATAGTGGATTAACATATCTAATACAATGCCCATAAGAAGACCGACTGCTTTATATTCAGAAGCTGCATAATGAGAAAACTCTTTTTCCCGAACCACTCTAGTGGTAAACAATGCTATGATGCACCTAGTCTTAGGCTCAAGCAAGGATAGAGACTTGGAACAGATTTTCTTGGGGGGGGGGGGAGAACCAGATTTTATGGGAAAGAAGAGGAGCCTAATGGTAAGATAGGTCTTCAAGCAAAGTGACCATGGGTATAGGAACGGGCTGCGGTACCCTTCTTTACAACAGCAGCCCTCAATCGGCGTTGGGGCGTGACATGGGATGAGGAGATGAATGCGATAAGTAGGCAATAATAAATGACGAGTTATGTTTTCAAGTAATAGAGCTCGTTATATAAAGGAAAGAAAAGATATAAGCTTTATAGGTATAAAATAGAGCTTGCGGAGTTTACCTTAACCCTGGCTTTTCTCTATACACCCCCTAGTTCGCGCTGACTTATTAGGAAGGAACGAATTATAAAACGCCTATATCTTTAATTCAGAACCTCTCTAAACTTTAATCTTTCGTCTTTAAATAATTAATAATTGAAAGTCGGCTATCCTCTAAGTATCCTATATAGCTTCGCATAGCCTCTTTTAATATATCTTTATTTAATAAAGAGTTTGCATCTATCGTTTCTAAACTCTACGAGCTTAGTATAGATACTCCTAAGCCTCCTATCGATAATAGAAAAGGCTCCTCTAATAGTCCTATTATAGTCCGCTTAGCCTCTCTAAGCCTTAGTAAGCTTAATTAAAGCTTTTCGTTTATTTCAAATCTGACTTTTATTTTAGAAGCAGATTATATTAAGCCTTCTAGGAGCGCTTTAGCCCTCGATATTATATTATAAAACCCCGATGCCCTTGCTCTTAATAGCGCTAGTAATAATGCTAATAACGATAAGGATCTTAAGCTCTCTAATAAGGAGTTTAAGGTCTCTTCGCTTAGTAAAGGCAGTAGTAAGAAGGCTAAGCAAATAATAAAGGGAATTCCTAAGAAGAAGAAAGCTGCTAAGCAGCCTAAGTATATAATACGTTTTACTAAGAAGACCTTAAAGCGTATTAGCCTTATCGAAGTTTAATAAACTTTCTTATGCCTTAAGCCTTATTTAGCCTATATTAACTATAAGGCTGCTAGTAAGGGAAATAGAGGCTATTATAATTATAATAATTAGAGCTCCTTATATTATTTCGATTATTATTAAAACGGCTCTAGTTACTATAATATCCCGTCTTATATAATAGGCATCGGTATTAAGCTTTATAATATTAGTATTACGCGCTTATATTAATTTAAGCCTAATTATAACGAGGTATATTTCTATTATTTAGAGCTTTTAAGCTTTGCTAACTTTTTCTAACGAAACCTGTATACTATTTAGAAAGCAATATATAAGCTTAAGAAAAACGAAAGCTTTATATTTAAGAAGAAAAAACTCTGCCGATTTCGAGAATCCGACTTTATACCCGCGCAATACCCTAAATCTAGAATCTATTACTGGAATCGATCTTAGCGATATCGAATTAACCCTGCTGAGATGGATACGAGTTCTCGCGATATCGACATAGGGCTAGATTTGATAGCAGTCGAAAATAGCAGATAGGCTAGCCTGGACTAAAGCCGATATTACGAAATAACGGCGGACCCCTACCTAGGGGCCGTAAAGACCGGGAAGAGACCTTATATAGAGGGCAAAGCAACGAAAGAAGCCGGGAAGAAGATATATAACGGACTTATAGATAAGCTTACTAAATATATCTATAGGAAAGGGGTATTTAAAGAGCTCGATATAGATACTAAATAGTATTTCCGTATAATACTCGATATCGCCTAAGAAATCCTATAATTAAATAGGACGGTCTAAGCTGCCGAAAAGCAGCTATAACCTTAAATAAAAGCTAATAAGAATAAGGCGATTATAAAGAAAGACTTAAAGGAGGTAATAGCCGATATAATAGCGAAGTATATAGTCTAGGGCCCTTCGACTCCTATCCGAGATTATATAGCAGCTTTAAAAAGCAGCCTTAAGCCCTATAACCTTTTATAACCCCTAAAAGTTATCCCTAACTGCTAACGCCGAAAGCTCCTTATCTAACTATTCGAATAAACCGAAAACCTATTATAGAGAATTTAAATAAAGATTATCTAAGTAATTAATAACTAATCCCTTAGGAAGACGATATCCCCTTTAGTTTTAAGGGTCCGAAAGTATATTAATAGCTCTCTCCTAATTATATTCGCCTTACTAGAAGATTATAATAAGTATATATACGACTAATTATAGGTTTAGGCTATTATAC